>VWPU01022111.1:0-23705 GCA_013398955.1 Callaeas wilsoni | reverse complement strand
GGCCGCGCGACCCGGAAGCGGAGCGGGCGCGTGCGCAGGGGCCACCGCTGCCTCCCGGCCCCGCCCGCCCTGGCCGCGGCATGAGCGGGAGCGGGCCCGGGCCCGGAGGGGGCGTGGGGCTGGGCCGAGCCAGATTCCAGGAGAGGAGGGCAGGGCTCGGGGGCTCGGGCGGGGCTCGGGGCGGGGCGGGACAACAGCGGCTCCGCCCCTTCCGGCCGGCGGGAGGCTGTGGCACCGAGGGGACTGGGGGCGTTACCGGACGCTGACGGTCTCTGTGCCCCTTCAGGGGCGGCTGCAGCTCCTCCCTCGGTGCCCGCCGGGTCCGGCCCCGCCGAGCGCCGGCGCCGAGGGCAGACCTCGGTGAGTCCCTTGCTGGTGTCCCCGCGCGGTCACACCGGGGACACCCAGGGCTTTGCGTCTCGCCCGCTGGGCCTAAGGGCCTCTGGCTGCCCGGTCACACCGTGCTCTGGCCGGTCCCGAAGGTGGTCGGTGCGGGTGTACAGCCCAGCCGTATCCCGGGGTTGTGCCCGATCCCCACCCGCATCACTCGCTGTGCTCTCCCGGTGGCTCCGGTCCGCGTCCAGGCGGCCCTGGCTGTGTGAGCCGCGGCTCGGCCTCTTCACGGATCGTTGCTGTCCCTTTGCAGGTCCCAAGGGCGCTGGATGTGTCGGGCTGTGGCCGTCTCGGGGGAGCCGTGGCTGTGCCGTGCTGCCAGCGATGATTCCCCGCTGACAGGTACAGCCCTGGCCGTCTCTCGCTCTCCAACCACCACGTAAATCCCGTCTCTGCCCGATTTCCCTGAGCTCTGCAGTTGCCCTCTCCCTGGGAAGCACTGTATCCCCTGGGAAGTGCTGTATCCCGAGGGGATGTGGAGCCACCCAGTGCTTGGCCCAGCAGAGCAGGTACGATCAGACTCCTCAATCTCACCTGAGTGTCACTTGGTTCTGGCCTCTTCTTGTGCCAGTGCTTCTGCCTCTGGCAGAGCTGACCCAGGAATGCTGTGGAGGCTGTGGGGTGTAGGTGCTATTGAGGTGGGGAGGGCAGGGGGCAACTTTGGGGTGTAGAGAGAGAAGGACCATGGGGAGGGAATGTGGTGTGGCCATGGATTCATGAGCTCTAAGTAAGGAAAATGGACAGATTTGCCTCACTGCTGGAATCACCTGGCTCCTGGTCACTGAATGAACTGGGTCTTGGGTCCCTTGGCAATTGAACTCCGGTAAAAAGTGTTTTAGCCGTGTCTCACACCGGGGAGGAGAACCCTGAAACCCTGGGGTGGGAATGGGTGTGAGTGTCACACTGCCCTGTGCCTGGGCTGGTTGTCACAGTGTTGCCGCTGCCTTCCCCACGCTGGGGATTTGGGAGTTCTGTGGTCCTGGACTTGTCATGCTGAGCTGAAGGAGACAGGATGAGGCAGGCCAGGCTTGGGGCCTGTTGGCAGGGTACTGTCGGGCTTCTGTGGGTGCCAAGGGCCTGTTCCCAGGGCATGGGCTCGCTCTCAGGAGCAGTTCCTCTGCAGGCTGAGCGGCACCGACTGCAGCTGGGGATGGTTCCGCTGTTACCTGTGGTGAGGCTCAGGTAGGAGCCGGGCCATGGGGGCTGCACCAGGGCCAGCACCTCCCCGCTGCCCTCCGTAGCCCAACAGCAGCCGGTGGCTATCTTGACGGGCCACCATGGACCAGCCCACACGCGTGCCCGGGCCCTGCCGGCTTCTGGGCTGCTTTGGGCGGAAGCCACAGGCCGTCGGGGGGGAGACACCACCAGAACCGGACCCAGAGGAACCTGAGGAGACACGTGTGGTGCTACCCCTGGGCGAGGGCCAGGTGCTGGAGGAGTGTCCCCTGTGCCTGCTGCCCCAGCCCCCTGAGGCCTTTCCCACCCTGGCCTCCTGCACCCACCGCTCGTGCTGGGCCTGCCTGGAGCAGTACTTGCGCCTTGCTGTCAGCGAGAGCCGCGTGCCAGTGTCCTGCCCGCACTGCCCCACCGCGCTGCAGCCCACCGATGTCCACCGCCTCCTGCCTGAGCCTGCCCTCCGTGACAAGTATGAAGAGTTCCTGCTGCGACGGCTGCTAGTGGCTGATCCTGGCACGCGCTGGTGCCCTGCACCTGACTGCAGGTACCACTGGCCCCAGCACAGAGACGGGAATGGGGAGGTGGGCGTGGGCCCCCCCTCCCACAGCAGCAATTTGTGCCTGTGTCCTGTGAGCCTTTCCCAGGCTAGGTTCCTCATCACTTGGTCCTGTATTGGGCTGGGTATGCCCAGGGAAGTATCCAGTCCTGGTCTGGCTGCAGAGCCTGTGCAGCTCTGTCTGCCAGGGCTGGTGCCCTTGGCTGTGCTAGATAGTTGTGAGTCCAGGGCTGTAGGTGTGGGACAGGGTGGGCTGCTGAGGGTGTATTCCAGCTCTCCTGAGCCGGGCCTGTGGCTCCAACTCAGTGTGGGACTGAGACTGCCACAGCCTGGCCTGGCTGTGCCGGACAGGGGGCACCCTGCTGTACCCCAGCTCCAGCTGCCTTCTCTCCACAGCTACGCTGTCTTTGCCCATGGTTGTGCCGAATGTCCCCGCCTCACCTGTGGGCGTGAGGGTTGTGGCACCGAGTTCTGCTACCACTGCCGGCAGCCCTGGCACCCTGACAGCCCCTGTGCACCGGTGCCACTGGCCCCCAGCCTGGCCACCCCCACAGCACAGCTGGCCCAGCCGGAGGAGTTGGCCCATGGTGAGGCCCTGGCCCAGGGTGGAAGCAGCAGGGCTGGGGTTTGGCACTGTCATGTGCCTCTATGCCTCCTGCCTGCGGGGCTGCTGGAGCTGGGACTCAGAGTTCCCTCTGACTGCCTCTGCTGCAGTCTCACAGCCCCTGTGCCAGTTGGGCTGGGCTCTGTAGAGGGATCTCGGCTCCCTCCATGATACCTGTGGGATGGGAGTAGCCTGGGACAGGCGTGGACAGGATGTGGGGCTGGATGCACAGTATTCTGTTCTGCTGCCCCATCCTGTCTCATCTCCCCCTAGCTGAGGCCGAGGACATCAAGGTCTGTCCTCGCTGCAGCGCCTTCATCATGAAGATCAACGATGGGAGCTGCAACCGCATGAACTGCACGGTCTGCGGGTGCCTCTTCTGTTGGCTCTGCCTGCGGGAGATCTCTGATGTGCACTTTCTGAGGTCAGTGCAGGGCCATGGGGGTTGGGGGCTCCCCTGGGCCAGGGCTAGAGGCCCTGACAGGAGCTGGGGGGGTCTGTGGGGCTGCCCTAGGCCAGAGTTGGGGGCCCTGACAGGAGCTGGGGGTCTGTGGGGCTGCCCTGGGCCAGGGCTGGGGGCCCTGACAGGACCTGGGGGGCTGGAATGGGGACAGCCAGTCCCTGCCCCAGTTTGGGGTTGGCCTAGGGAAGCAGGGTGCGCTGCTGAGTCTGGCAGGGCTGGCGCCAGCTCTTGGCACCCCATAGGAGGCAGCTAGAGCTCAGGGTTGGGGGAACCTGGCTGCCTGCTCTCCAGTGGGCCCATAGGTGTCCCCTGGCATGGGGCCAGGCTGTGCTGGTCTCTTCCTCCCCCTCGCAGAAGCCTTGGCTCAGCCCCGCTCTGTCCCCACAGCCCCTCTGGCTGCACCTTCTGGGGGAAGAGGCCATGGTCACGGACCCGGAGGATCCTATGGCAGCTGGGCATGGTGCTGGGAGCACCCATGGTCGTCTCCCTTGCCGCGGGTGTTGCTGTCCCTGTTATTACCATTGGGATCCCCATCTACATGGGTAGGAAGGTACTGGCAGGCAGTCCTGGAGTCCCTGTGGTCCTGCTCCCCACTGAGCCTGGCAACCCATGGCCCTTGGCCTGGACAGACCCGCAGTGCTCCCTGCTGCCCACAGCACATCCCTATGCCACCCCTGACCACTCTCAGCACATTCCTCTGCCACCCCTGACAGCCCACAGTGCCTCCTTGCCGGGACCTTCTGCTGCCCTCCAGCAGCCCCCACCAGTGAGGGTGTGCTCAGCTTGGAGAGTGGGGTCAGGGTGGGCAAAAGGAGGAAGGCTTCCATGGGGGCTTTCCAGGAACACATGTGCTGTGGTGGCAGTGCTGTTGTGGCTGCCTGTCCCTGAGGAGAGGGTGGGGTGTCTGGGTGGCTGTGGCTGTGCCACGCTGGGAAGAGGCTGTGTCCCTGGGGCTATGCTGAGCTCTTTGTAGAGCCCTTCAAGAGCCCTTCACCTTTCTGTCTTTTCCTTGAGGTGCTGGGCCAGAGCCGGCGAAGCAGCCTATCTGGGTGCCAGCAGTGCCTGTCTGTCACTAGCAGTGTCCTCCTCTCTCTCTTTGTGTCCCCCATCATAACAGCTCTCACTATAGGTGAGTGCCGAGGGCACCGCCCATATTGGGGGGTGGGGCTGTGGCTGTGGGGGATGTCCGGGACCAGAGGCACCAGGGCTGGGGCTGATCAGTGACCACTTGTCTGCCTGCAGGTGTCGGTGTGCCTCTGGTGCTCACCTATGTGTATGGGACTGTGGTGCTGTCGCTGTGCCGGAGCCGCTGGGGCTGCAGGGGCAGTCGCACGCCTGGAGACGTTGGCGTGGTGGAGCTGGAGAACCTGGCCAAATGTGAGTCACACACAGCTGGTGGGCCCTGGCCTGTGCCCTCCCTGCTCCAGTGAGGAGCAGTCCATGGGAACAGCGTGCTCTCTTCCCCCCTAGTGAATGAGCTATGGTCAGTGCTGCCCAGCCCCAGACAAGGTGAGGACGGAGCTCCAGACCCCGCTGCCTCCCTCCCCAGCAGCAGCCGCAGCCCACGCCCAGGGCCAGTGTGGCTAGAACAGGACAGCCAGTCAGCCAGCACAGTGGCCCTTGCGGGGAGTATGCTGAGCGAGGGCCAGGACGCCTCCGACAGGTAAGCGGGGTGGCTGTGCTGAGGGGGCTGGGGAGTGGCACATCCCTTCCAAACAGCCTCCCCTGCTCTTGCTGTACTGTGCAGGGATGAGTGATGTCCCCCTTTGGGCTACTGCCCTCAGGCCTGTGTCTGTCTGCAGGGAAGGTGTTACCATCGAGGTGGAGGTGTCGGTCGAAGTGGTGCCGCGTTCTTCCCGGCAGCAGAGCCTCAGCAGTGCCCTGTCTGGGCAGAGCCTCTCTGGGGACTCTCTGGGAGCCACCAGTGACCGGGGCAGTTCCGTGGGTGTCCATGTGGAGTGATGGGGGTCTGAGGGGGAGAGCTTTGATCCACACGCAGGCCCCGTGCCCTCCTGCGGCAGAGCCAGTCCCCCTCTGCCAGCGCGCCCAGCCCTGGGAGCTGGGTCCTGAGTGGGTGCTGCACCCTGCACTAGCCCTGTCCACCCCTTTCCCAGAGACACCGTAGGAAATAAAGCTGCTTTCTGAGGGTCCCTCTGTCTCCTGTGGCAAAACTCCCCTGACAGCCCATTGGTGTGCATGACACGGATCGCATCTGTGCCTAGATGAGGAAGAGGCCACCCAGGCGATGCAGGGGTTGTCGTGGCCTCTGCCCTGCCTGTACTAACTGATCTGCCACGAACGCAGGCTGCAGGGTTGGGGGAGGGCAGCAGCCGCCCAGCTCAGATCTCTGGTGCTGATCCCACAGAGATCCACCCTGCAGCAAGGGCAGTGTGGAGGGACCACAGGGTAACACCATGGGCTGTAGGTGGGCACCTGTTGCCAGATGGGTTGTGTAGTCTCAGGCAGTGGGATCCTTACTGCTCTGACTCTGCTGCAGCATCCTGGGGAAAAAAAGCTGCTTCTGAATGTTTTGCTGCTCAGAGTTGGGCAGTCACAGAATGAGTAAAGGATTTGGGTTGGAAGGGAGCTTAAAGCTGATCGCTGTCCCTTGCTATGGGCAGGGACATCTTCCACTGTCCCAGGTTGCTCCAGGCCTCATCCAGCCTGGCCTTGAACATTTCCAGGGATCCAGGGGCAGCCACAGCTTTTCTGGGCAATGTGTACCTGGGCCTCACCACCCTCCCAGGGAAGAATTCCTTTCCAATATCTCATCTAACCCTGCCCTCTGGAAGTAGGAAGCTGTTTCCCCTTGTCCTGTCTCTCCAGGCCCTTGTCCAAAGTCCCTCTGGCTTTCTTGGAGCCCCTTTAGGCACTGTGACTCTAAGGTCTACCTGGATCCTTCTCTTCGCCAGACTGAACATCTCCAGCTGTCCCAGCCTGTCTCCATAGGAGATGAGGCTTGTGAATTGGCTCACCTGCACAGCTTCTTCCAGCTGTTCTGGGATTCTCATGTGATGGGGTTGTGCCTTTGGCAGCGCCTTGCACTGCAGATCTTCCCTTTCCAAAGGTGAACTCCACCCTTCTGGTCCTGGGCTGTTGTCTTGGCTTCTACAGTTCAGTGTGTCCCTCTCCAGCCCAGGTGATGCCTCTCCTGTTGCCTTTGACTCCCTTCCCTGGCAGCCCCAAGCTTCAGCTCCCCACCGCGTCTGGTGGCTCTGCAGTGAATTGTTCAGTTCTGAACTGCTTTGGTCTCTGGAGTGTCCAGGCTGGGCTCTTGCAGCCCTGTGCGAGTCTGGTGCCTCAGAGCCACAGACAACCCCCAGTGCTGCAGCTGGATTTGCTGCTCTGGCTGTTTCCATGCTTAGGAACTCTGGATGAGCTGGTATGTTCCCCTGGAATGAGGCTGCCTGAGGAGACCTCCCAGGAAGACTTTCCCTTTGCAAAAGTGAGTTTGTTCTCAGGGCATCTTCCACTTGCTGCCAGGTGCGTTTATCTCAGGATCATTCTGGGAAGGGGCTGCTCAGTACCTCACACTTCCTCCCTGTTACCAGTGTCCTGGCCAAGGTGACTCCAGATTTTGAATAAACAGAATGAATCATCACAGGGACAAGCAGTCATAAAATATGAGTTATTTCTGCGGTCTCTGAGAGCCTGAGCTGAGGCAGCTTTGCTTGGTGGCATTAAAACCAGTTTGTCTCAATTGCCATGTGCTGTCATCCCATTCCTGCTGCCAGGCATCCATCTCCAAAGGGTTTGGTTTTAAACTTTGTTCCTGGTTGTTAAGGTTTGTGATGCAGAAGTTCCCCCAGTCTCTGTAGAGTCCCCAGAATGGCTCTGATTCGTGGTGACCTCACACTAGTAACCTGTATTGAGCAGTGACTGGGTTTAGACCATTTTCTGTACGCTCTGTGGATGTTTTATCCTGCTGATTTTTACTCAAAATGCTCTGTGGTCCTGTACCACAGCAAAGCCCCAGAGCTGCAGGTATTTGCCTTACCTTTCTGCAGCTGCTGAGGGAACAGATCCAGGGGTTCCGCTATGGCTGCCTGGCAGGTTCAGTGGTGGCAGCTCACCAGGACCATTGAGGGGCACAGGATCTTGGAGGCTGTGCAGCGAGACACCCCGGTCACCTCTGCAGAGCCACAGGGGCCCAAGGATGGTCAGAGACAGGGGTGCCTGAGGTGCAGGGGGCCAGCGGGAGACTCCCCCTGGCAGCAGTGAGGTCTGCTGCCCACAGAGCTTGTGGCTCCCATGGAATCCTGGGGTAGGTGGTACAGCTCCAGGCTGTGGGGGAAAGAGGGGCTGGGGGAAAGAACAAATGTGGGAAATGGACATAAAAGGGGCCAGTTGTGTGTAAAAAGAAAATAAATAATGGATCACCATAGAGTGCTCTTCTTTTCCAGCAGTTTGCTGGGTGCATGGGCTCTTTCTGATACACAGGGTGAGCCCACCTGTATAGCCCACCCTTCCATCAGTGTTTTACAGCCCAGGGACTTCACTCCTGCTGGAGCAGCCACAGGTATTGACATCCCTTGTACGAGCTGTGCATCAGGGAGGAGCTGTCTCTTGACGCACCTTGACAGAAGGTGCAGCTCTATGGGTGCTATAGGCAAGTGAGCTCAGGGGCATGACTGGTACCCCTATCCCTTCAGCAGACACAGACTGGTCTCCAGAGACTCACGTCTACTCTGTGTGAGACTCCTCAGAAGAGCCATCCTGGGGAAACTGGGAGCCACAGGCCAAAGCCCTGCAGTGATCCAAGACCACAGGGACAAATGTTCTTCTCACCCCACCTTCCTCACGTCCCCCTCCAGGAAGGAACCAAGGACACACCTGTATTTTCTGGTCTTTTAGTTTGAAAAAAGTATTGATTGAAAGTGTACAACTGAACACGGCGTGGCCACAGCACTACCGCCAGATTGTTTCACAAATAAAAACAGAAAGGGCCTTAAATAATCAGGTGCAGATTAAAAAAACCTCAACAGTGAAAAAGTTCTTCCCTCCGAACAGAAATTCACAGGCACAGAAATGGCAACAACCACATGGAGACAATGGGGGGACATCCTCCTCCTCCTCCTCACCACGGACTCTGCGATGCAGCGCTCCCGGGCGCAGCTCCATCCTCACTCCCTCTTTGGAATGGTTACAGATGAACAGTGCGACATGCCCTTGCTAACCAGACCCTCCCCCACCCCCCGACCAGGACACGGACAAACAAGGCCTCTGCTAAGGCTAAAAAAAGGACAAGACTTGGAGTCTTGAGTTCAGCATGGGTAAGAAACAAGAGTCTGGTGAGCACAGCCCAGTCCCCAGGTGGGCCCTGCTACTCCAGTTTGGCCTTCTTGGTGCTGTCCCCACCATTCTCCTCCGCTGGTGCCGCCGCCTCCCCCAGTTTCCGCTTCCCACTCTCAGCAGGTGGGTGTGTGTTACGGGGTTTGAAGCTGATAATGATGCAGGTCATGTTATCGCAGCCGGTGCCATCCCCTGAGGTGTCTGGAGCCAAGCACTGATCCAGCAGCTGGGGAGGGACAGGGCAAGTCAGCAGAGAGAACAGATACACACTGGGACCACCCCGAGGCACTGGCAGTGGCTCAGGGGCTGCCAGGCCAGACCTGTGCAGGAGGAGTCAAATGCTGTTCCCACTGGACAAGGGACAGAGATGGCCTCGGAAGCCCCAGGTTTCTGAATGTGGGCAGAAACTCCTTTGGCTGGACAGCAACCCTGAGGTCAGACACTGGCTGGAGTGCCCAGAGAACCCATCAGAGGGAGTGGGAGGGCAGAGCCAGGCACTGGGCCGGGACACAGAAACGCCATGTTGCTGGAGGGACAGCAGAGCTCCCAATCTTACCTCTTCTACAATGGAGGAGAGTGGCCGCAGGACTCCATTCTCATCTTTTTGGGTGATCTTCGACTGGATGAAATCCACCACTTCCTGGCTGCTCATCACATTCCTGCAGAGCAGAGAGGTCAGAAAGGCAGGCAAAGGGAGCACACATGCCATAGTGTCCAACAGGCCTTCCTCAGGCCCAGCTCTGGAGAAAGGCTGGAGCACTGATGCCCCAGAGGTGCAACAGCTCCCTCACCACTCACCAGATTCCATCACAGGCAATGACCATGAAGTCGTGGTCATCGTTTATTGTCAGCACTTTGATGTCAGGCAAGGCAGAGATCATCTGCTCTTCCGGAGGGAGGTTCTTGTTCCGCTTGTAGAAGTGATCCCCTGTGGTGGAGAGGAAGATGTCTGGGCACAGGCAGTGCTACCTGCCCTGCATAGTGAGCAGCACTGCCCTGCCACAGGGCATTCCCAGTGGGATCACTGAGTGCTCCCACAACCTGGGATCAGGCTGTGGGCCATGAGGCAGAGGAACCCTTGCAGGTTTCAGGTGTAAGCTCTGGCAAGCCCAGAGAAGAGGGGCCTTGGCCAGCCCAGCCTCTCTCAAACCAAGTGCCCCTTCCCCACCTCCTGGGGCAAGCAACACCAGGCCAATACCTGTCACAGCACCTGTCACCTCTGAAGAGGCTGTGCCTGCCCCATCCCTGAAAGTGCTCAAGGCCAGGCTGGATGGGGCCTGGAACAACGTGGTCTAATCAAAGTGTCCCTGCCCATGGGCTGGAATTCGTTGAGCTTTAACGTCCCTTCCCATCCAAACCACTCCAGGGTTCACATTTTATGATTCAAAGTTCACTTGAGAAAACTGGCCCTCAGCTCTGGCTAGTAGCTTATCAGGAATCATCCTATGAAGGGACTTCCAGGCCTATTCCACAAAATAGCAGGTGGGAATGCCAGTGTCTCCCTAGATAAACTCCTTATTTCCATCCTAGAGGTGTTTTTATATCTTTACACTAAGATAATGATTTCAGTGGTTTGGGTCCTTCTGCACACACGCAGATGAATAAATGGGCTCAAACTGCCATGAAGTCAGGTCCCCAGGAAGCAACACACCAAGATTCCTCAATAACCCAGCAAGCAGAAAAAGTCCTGTTCCAAAGGCAGCAGTCTGGTTTTGGGACAGTTTACATGACGTGGTTTCTGACAACCCAGCTGCTGGCACAACAGCCTGGGATGTGTCAGATGCTGCTTTCCACTGATGTCCAACTGTTTCACGGCCATTTCCTCCAATTAGACTGAAATCTCCCAGCATATATTGAAGAGGTTTCACTCATCTCGTTAAAAATTGTTCCATAACCTCAGTGGCTGGCAGTGCTGTCAGCATGGCTGTCCTGAGGCTGGCGCTCCAAGGCTGGGCCTGTCAGCATCCCCCCTCCTGCTTACCGATGGCCCTGGAGAGGTTCAGGCCGCCGTTCACCCTTCCATCCATGGTGACCTTTCCACCAGCATTCTTTATCCTGGCCAGCTCCACCTCATCCTCTGGCTTGTGGTCATATGACATGTCGACAGCCTTGCCACCCTCTGACACGACACAGCGCGAGTCCCCGGCATTGGCCACAATCAGCTGCTTGCCCCGGATGAGCGCCACGACAGCAGTAGTCCCGCTGTCCGAGCCAGGCTGCAAGAGACACAGTTTTGGTGAGATTTCCTTCTCTGTCTCCGTGTCAGGTCATTAAGGGAACCAGCATCAGCAGCACAGCCCCAGCAGCGTCCCAGATCCCAGGGTGCTGCATCTCACCCCGTAAGCACACATGGAACAATGGAGAAAGCCCAAGGGAAGTGGGAAACACCAGGAGTGTGTTCACTGGGGGGCAGGGTCAGGCAACACCTCCATCCCATTCTCACAGCTCAGTGGGTCAGGATTCTCTGGCGTTCCACATGTCTGTACCCTCTGCTCTAACATGCTAATTCCAGCCCCAGCCCAGCTTGAGCTTATCCTCACTTCAAGTCAGGACATCTCCCCGAAGCGAGAAATTTGCACCTTGGAAGCCACATCCCCTTTACCTGACCTGCTGGGTCCCTGGCCTGCCTGACTGCGCTGTCATGGGCTGAAGAGCCACAGCCCCGGCCTGGTGAGGATGCTGTGCTCCGCAGCAGTGTCCTCCTGTTCCTGCCCCATGCTCTCCCCCTGCACCCAGCAGCAGGATCAGCCTCTTCAATCTCAACCTGCCATCCAGATTCAGGCCCATCCCTCAGCTTTTGCACCAACCCAGGCTGTCAGCAGCTCCCTCAGCCCCTGCAGAGTGCACAGGGTGTTCTATCCCCACCTGAACAGGAACAGCCCCTAGCTGAGTCTCCCAGGTGCCCCTGGCTCCATGCTAAGCTGCAGAACACAAAACCAGGATGTGCACCTCCTCTTTCCCCTCCATGCCCGGTAACAACATTTCCTCCTCTTCATCCTCATCCTCCTCTGCTTCTTCAGTGTCATCTTCATCATCTTCATTCTCTGCCTCTTCACTGCTGTAACCATCCTCATCCTCACTGCATTCCTACAAGAAAGGAGAGATACCACAGGAGTCACACAGGACACTTGGTGCTGTCCCCCTGCTGGTCCCTCCCTCCTGGGGACCAATGGTCAGTTCCTCCAGAGGTGTGAGGTGACCTGCCACATGTCCCCCACTCTTGATGGCTACAACCAGAGCAGCTGGTATCACTACGGCAGTGGATGAAGGGATGGTGCATGCAGCAGGACCAAGGGCTATCAGCTTTGGCCGCTGCAGGATGAGGGTGTGTCCTTCGGGGTTAGCTCAACAATCCCAAACATTCCCATGGGATGGCCTCAAAGGATCAGCCTGAAACACCTGCTCCTAGGAACACACCTAGGATGAGCCAGAGGCTCGTCTCAAGTACCACCATAAGCAATGCATTCTGCCCAGCCAGAAGGCCACTCTGTTCCAGTGCTGTTTCCTACCTCACTGTCTTCCTCCTCTTCCTCAACCTCATCTGACTCATCCTCACTGTCCTCAAAAAATTTGGATTTGGTTGTGCGCTGGGGCTTTCCTGTAGAGGAGCAGGAGGGCCCGGCCTCCCCAGTAGAAGAGGTGACGGCCTCGTCACCTTTGCCTAGTTCAGGCTTCTGCAGAGCAGGGCTGTTGCCTCCAGCGCTGGCTTTGTCTGAGGTGGAGGAAATACCCGTGATTTCTTCGTCTGGCTTCCCGTTCTTCCTCTCCTTGTGGTCGGGAAGCTCCCCTGGGTCAGCCTCTCCATTCATATTTGACTCCCCATCATGCTGCTTGCCTGTCCCCTCCACAGCGTTATCCCCAGCTGCAGCTACAGACTTGGCTTTGAGGTTCTTGGTGCAGTTTTGTCCATAGCGTGTGAGAAGTTCCTCGATGGTCATTGTGGCTTCTTCGTGCAGAAGAGCAGCTTCCTCATTATCCACTGCAAACGGAAAAGGGAGGGGACAAGTACAGAGAGGGTCAGAGAACAGGATACCCACCACACTGGGTCATGTGGTGAGCTGCCCCAGCTGAGGCTGCTGCTGGCAGAGTTCCTGCAGTGCTCCCCAGGCTGACTCTGAGCACACAGCCAGACTTGTTCAAGGTGACAGGATCACCTTGCATCTGCCTCAAGGCTGGTCACAAGGTACTCAGCGAGAGCAGCACAGGATTCCACCCCAGGAAACACCTCCTGGGCTGAAAACCACTTGCTGGTGGAACACTTGCTTCTTTGTGGGAAGAATTCCTGAAGAGATCAGGATCTGCTTCAATCCTACCTGCAGCTGGTGGCTGCCACCAGCCAGGGAGAGCTGAGCACTGCACACCACATCATTTCCCTTCCACAGCTGAGCTCAGCTCAGAGTTCCTGACACATCCTGGAACCCTGCAACCCATGGAGGAAGCTCTATAGAAAATGGTGACAGGTCGTTTTGCTATCCATAGCATTAAGCTCCCAAATGGATAAGGGTTCTCCTAGCACCAGCCCAAAGCTATGGACAATGCTAAGGGGCAGTAGCTCACCTCAGCCAAAATTTAACTGAGAAGTTGGGACAGAAAGCCTTGTGCCCAAGGAGACCTGACCCTGCTGCTCTATGTCCCTGTCCTGGAGCTGCAGCCTTGTCTGTTCAGTGGCATCTGACTTACCATCATCTTCATCAGCAACTTTCTCCTTCTCATCTTCATCGTCCTGTGGCCGCCCAGCCATTTGAGAGAGCTCTTTAATCACCTCCTCTGTGGTGAGCTTGGCATCAATGGCCAAGAATGCATCTTCCAGGGCCTGTGTGTGAACACAGACATGAGTGGGCAGCTGCCCCTTCCCTACAGGATGCCTGCCTCCTATACTGTGCAATCCAGTCTCTTTCCAGCTTGCACACGATAACAACAAATCACAGCATGGCTGCAGCTGGCAGGGACCTACAGGATTCTCCTGATCCAATGCCTTGCTCCAGCAGGGACGTCCAGAGTCAGTTGCCCAGGACTATGCCCAGACAGTTTCTGGACAGCTCCAAGAATGGAGACTCCATCACCTCCCTGGACAACCCACACCCAACCAGGTACTGACACAAAGGCTTTCCCCTGTGTTGGCACTTACTCAGTCCAGGGCAGAGTTGGCTCCTTACCTTTTGCAATTTGCCTTCCTTGTACGCCTTCTGGTCTTTGATGATTTCAGGGAGGTACTTGGCACAGTACAGGGCAACTTCTTCTCCTGAAAGAGAGCAGAAACTATTTAAAGAGACTGATCCTTCCAGACAGAACCTGCTCTTGAGCAACTGAATTCCCGAGGTAAATCCTGGGACACAAACCAGAGCTGCTCCAGACACAGAACGGTGACACAGCAGCTGAGTCTAGGGATCCTGTTCACACCTTCCCAGCAGGATGTGCAGATGGTCCTGGCAAACCTTCAAGAGTTCTAAACCACCAGGTTTTGCTAATGCTGTGAGCTTCCCAAGAGGGAGCTTAGGCCCACAGTGACATTTAGCCTGACTCTTTAGGTCCAGCCTACCTGGAAATCTTTAATTTCATAGGTCAGTGAAAGCAGAAGGAAAGGGGAACTTTTGTTCACTGTAGGTTCTCTTGGAGAATTACCCACGTGCAGTGAGCACATAAAAAATGCTCTGTCTTCCAGTGTGTGTTCCAGACCAATGGCAATGAGATCCCAGAGACTGAGATGAACCTTTTCGGAGATAGGGCAGTCACCTTGGTACAGGAAAGAGCACAGCAAGATGAACAGCAGCCAGAACACTGTGCCAAGAGCACAGGGGATAACCAAGACTGAGACACATCTCCAGTCAAGTGCTTATCCTAGAGCAGCTGAGAGATTTTTAAAAGCCAGAATCTCCCCTAGTTTGGTAAGTAATGGTGTCAGGTATGGAATAGGGCATGGGAGGCATTTGTTTAGATCCCGAAGATCCTTTTTATTAAGAGAAAAGGAAGAGTAAACAGTAAGGGATGATGAATTTCCGTCATTTATCTTGAACAGGGCCAGAAAGAGTAGTGTGAGTTGTAAGAGACCAGACTAGTCACTGAGGTTTTTATATGAGCAAAGAACAGTGTAGGACACAGGAATGTGGCTCATGCCTCATGAAGAAGAAAAATTAGAGCCAGAATCTGAGAAACAAATGAAATGACTGAACAGAAAGAGAGGAGCAGGGCAAGCTGCAGGTAAGGTGGAGGATCCCACTGCAGGGTCCAGGAAGATCTTGAGGCTGTGCTGGACCAGTCATTCCCTGTCACAGTACAAAGAAGTAGCAGTGCGGGTGGCTGGACCTGGGGCTTTCCTTTTTTTACAGCCAGAGCCACGTGGGCTCCTTTCCTTTGGGCTACATGACTGTTTTCACACAGGAGGGTTTTTCACAGGATGGACCAGCCACACAACTCCTGATCTTCCTGCTGCACATCCCAGCTTCCCTGCCCTTCTCCAAGCCCAACAGAGTCTGTGTGGGCAGCTGGGCATGACGAAGAGTTGTGCAGGCAGGAGCAAAGCTCTGTGAAGGATTGGGGAGCAAGGGAAGTGAAGGGAAAGCAGCAGCCAGCCAGCAGTTCAGCAAAGGGAATGCAGTGGGAAGCAGAGAAGTGAGGAGATTTGGGAGAAAGACAGACAAGGGACTTTTCCAATGTACCTGCAGAGAAGGGATCAAGTAGCCATTGACAGAGAACAGAAACAGCAAAACAGCTGATGCTACACAGTGCTGCAAAGCATTCCATGGTACAGATCCAGGGAAAAAAGAGACTGGGCCTGACCGGGTAACACTGGAGAGGACCTGGGACAAAGGCCTAGAGTGACAGGAAAAGGGGGAATGGCCCATATTGACAGAGGGCCATGTTAGATGAGACATTAGGAAGAAAGTCTTGCTTGTGAGGGTCATGAGGCCTTGGCCATTCTGTGTTTTCTCCAAAAAAACCTCTTGGAGCAAAGTGAAAAATTATTAGTTGTCTCCATGAGGTGGAACCTAAAGGATAGCAATGGCCTCAGTGCAGAGCCCAAATGCCAGATGATGCTCAAGGTCAGTGTTTGAATAATAGATCTCTCAGTCAAACACCACTAATCTGCAGAGCCCAGCAAACAGCAGGACCCAACACCAGCCTTTAACAGGTGTTTGTGCACAGCACAAAATGGTGTAGGTCAGGTAAACTGATCTTGAGAACACCTGAACCACCATTGTGACCTGCAGCTGTTAACAGATACAAATCCCCTCTAACATGCTCTGGTCTATCCATTACTAGCTCCAGCCCTTCCAGTAGTGGAAGGTGCCAAGAAAGGACTGTTGTGGTTTAACCCCAGGGGGCAACTAAGCACCACCCAGCCACTTGCCCACCTCTTGTGGAACCAGGGAGTGGATTGGAAGAGTAAAAGGCAGGAAACCCATGAGTCCAGAGAAGTTTAAAACAATAACAGTAATAATAATTTTTTAAAAAATAGTGAAAAGGCAAATAGCAAAGAGAGAGAAATAAACCTCAAGACAGATGAGCAACGGAAGATACGCGTCAATGAGGACGCGTTACTAAAAGAAAGGCTAAAGCACGAGTAGACAGCAATAGAGACTGATCAAAAAGACACCCCTCATCCCCCAAGGGGCAGACTGCCCAAATACCATTCTCCAGAATCTGGGAGCAGGGAGGACAGAGCACATAAAAAAGAACCCGAGGAAGGTAAAAAACTGGCCCAGCAGCATTTTTCAAACACTGGAAGGTTTGTCCACAAGGGGGAAACTTGAGAGAAAAACTGATGAATGAAACAGAAAATGCTAATATGTAAAAAAACCCCCAAACTCACCGTTTTTCAAATAACACAGTAATAAAAACTTTTCCCAACCTATCTGGAGCAGGAAGCTTACTGGAGAGTTTCAGGCTGAGAGATGAGCAAGATATATAAGAGAAGGTAAATTCAGTTTTTGCACTGGCAGCTAATAAAGCTTAGCAAGGTTCCCACCCAAAAACTTACTCTTACGTGGGAGAGACCTGAGAAATTGTTTCAAACTGAAGAACTAACGCATCAATAAAATCACACAACAGTAGGGATGGGCAAAAGCTGTTCTTCTAAGTCAGATTCAACTATATCCATATCCTTCCTGATATGGTTTGTCTAGGAAGAGCTGTAGAGTTAAAATATGAGTTAGAAACTCATGCCAGTGCTTTGCCATTCCATGTCTTTCCCTAATGTCTATCTTGAATCTTCTCTATTGTATTTAAGAACCCCAAACACAGTACTTAATGTCCTGCACTAACAAGCATGTCATGAGTGTCCAAAGTCTCTCTAAAACCCAACACATGGAATAAGATCTTGGCAGCTGAGAAACTAGCACACTGAGCTCAGAGGAGAACAGATGGTTTGATACTATTCATTCTTGACCCATTTTTGGTAGATGCTCCCTATCTTTATTTTTGCCCAGCACACACAGTTTCTGAGGTGAGTAGCTCCAGATCCCTACATCCCATTTCCTTGTCATTTTCTGCCTCTCAGCACCAACCCATAATCCCCATGTTCTCAAAGATACCCTTCAGGATATCAGTGACTGCTCCACATGGGTCTCTGCACACTCTAAGATGAAGTTCAGGAAAAAAATAACTTCAGAACATGAAATACATTCTTCAGACTGAGATAACATCTTTGGAAGAGCTACTTGCTATATATTCAGCAGTGACAGTCACAAACTGGCCACTGTGTTATAGAGCCACTGAACAGGAGGAAACAGGCAGTTTAGTTCATCTGCTCCACAGAGATTTTCAAAGAGCTTTCAAATAAATCATCAAATGTTTCCCATACCAAGCTGCCACAAGAAAAGCAGAGAGGCTGGATTTTTTCAGAATGGAGGATGGCCACTGGGAGAACTCCTTGAAAAGCTATATTGTTCAACATCTACATAAATTAGCAGGAAAAGAGGTCAGTAAAACATGATGCATCACTCGGGATGATCAAAATTAAAATAATTTGCAAGATTTAACAGCAGGATCTTGAGCTCTTACATGATATTGGCAGAGGAAATTCTGTAATAATATTAGCAATAATATTTAATAGCGATATTCAGTCATACAAGCAAAGACAAGCCTAGGGCTCCTTTGACTGGAAAAAAAGACATGGAGTCCAAAACAGTAAAAGTGAAAAGTACTACCAGAGTGATTATTCACTCATTCCTTGTGTCATGGATACTGTAGTGAAATTATCAGGCAGCAGATTTAACCACATCTTTTTCAAATAATGATTCTGTGCAAAATGCACAGTGCAAACAATCACCAAACATAGAAACCTTCTTAAAATGCAATTAGACAAATTTGTGAAGAGTTAGTTCATCCAGAAGACTCCAGCATGTCTCCAGGATAGAATGGCTGCAATCTCCAATTTAAGGAACCCTTGCAGGGAATGGATATGCCTGTTTTGATTTTCACTCTTTCCTTGGGCAACCACCAGAACACACTGCCTAGAGTCAATCTCAGGTGATTTTTCTTACCACTTTTTATTCTGTGACTCTCCTGCCCAGCTTATCCACCACAAAAACAGCCATTCTCAAAAGGTATAGAAGATGGAATACAAATCTGATTTCAATTTCAGATCAAAACCTGACCTTCCTTCTAGGACCTCTAAGAGGTTCAGAACCTCCACTGATGGTATCTATCAAAAAAAATGCTTCCTATCACGGAGCAGAATTTCTAACAATAGATGGATGCCCCAGCAGCCATGGACCGCCCACAGGGGTCACACTGAAGGACAGGACAGAGCAAAGTGGACGCAGTTACCTCCGTGTCCATCGTAGACAGAGAACATGGCTGTTTCACTGTCCAGCTCGGGAATGCAGTTGTGGGCATCCTGAAAGAGAGAGCAAAGGTCTGGAATGACAGAGATTGCATTAGACCCACAGAAAATCATAGAACCATAGGTCTGTTTGAGTCGGAAAAGCCCTCTGAGACTATTGAGTCCAACCATTGCCTCAGCACTGCCAACCCAAAGTGCTGTCCCATGCCCCCAAGTGCCACATCCACACCGCTTTTAAATCCCTCTAGGGATAGGGACTCCACCGCTGCCCTGACCAGCCTGTGCCAGGGCTGGACAAACCTTTCCATGAAATTGCTCACAATAGTCAACCTGAACCTGCCCCGGCACAGCCTGAGGCTGTTTCCTCTTCTTCCGTCCGTTGTTTCCTGGGAGACAAGCGTGACCCCCACCTGGCTGCACCCTCCTGCCAAGGAGTTGTAGAGAGTGAGAAGGTCCCCCTGATCTTCCTTTTCTCCAGGCTGAGCTCTCCCCAACTCCCTCAGCCACTCCTCATCGGACTCCTGCTCCAGACCCTTCCCATCTCTGAACAAAGCACAAAGGTCAACACTACAAGCCATGTACACTGCACAGCCCTTCTCTCCATAAGGTCTCTGTGGAACAGCCAGCTTTGAGGAAGGCACCCTCATGATTTTACAGCCAAGTGCCTGAAGTCCTTCCTCTATGGGCAAGCAAACCCACCTTGGCTATTGCAACGCAGAGCCTGGAACAGATGGCCAGGCTGAACCTTTCTCCTAAGCCCTTCCCCTGCCCAGCTAACCTCCTGTCATTCCTTCAAGTCTTGCCCTCACCACCTGACACATCCCACATGCGTGTGTTCAGGAAGAACACATATCCTGGGATATGTTGAATGATGGGATCTTTTCTGTGGTTCATCACCTTAAATGTGCTAAAATTGCCCCAGAACACTGTGCTTACTCCAAGACAGCAGTCTCAAATATCTGGATGTGTCCATGCTGCCAGCAATACTCCAAAATTTACACATACACAGAACAAGATCACAGCCCAGCAACCACTGAGCTCTACTGCTTTTTTATGCATGACTCCTTGGATAAGGTCTCTTCGCTCTCCGGAGTTCCAGTGTCTTGTAAAAAGAGAACTTTATTCTATGCTCAGGAAAACAGGAACAGAGAAGTTCTGGGTTTATGTAGCACTCTTTGCAATGGAACTGCTGACACTGAGATGAAAAGAGCTTCTGAAGAGACAAGTGACCATCTGAGTTCAAAATGAGTAACAACTGAATGGTAATGCAGGAAATTTCCCCAGCCCTCACTGGAGAAAGCAAATGAAAACAGGGATAAACCAAGAAGCAGCATTTTAGTGCTCACTCTTCTGAGCATTCACAGAAGCCAGTGAGACAGTGACCCCACAACACGGTAACTGGGATAAGTGCCAGGTGACCAAATAGCAGTGTAATTAAAGAGATGCAAATGCTGCTGGGGAGGAAACCCAGCACTGGTACCAAAAATGGTCTGTGCTGCCCTTGCTGAGCCCCCACTGCAGACTGACCTGATCTGTCCCCTCACAAGGGGGCAGATGGGCACAGCTGGCACATGCAGGCGAGAGGGCTCAGCTCCCACACTGTGCATGGGGCTTGCTCTGCCCTGCTCCAAGCACGAGTGCTGGTGGCTCTGCACACAGGGCAAAGCCACAAGCAGAGCAGCGAAACCACCATGTGCTGTCACCTACCAGCCTCCAGCCCAGCCCCAAGAGTTGCAGTGACTGTCCTCTCAGTGACTGTGCTCTTGTGCACTGACAGAGTTCACAAAGGTTCCAAAAGTCCTTAAACCTGCCATCCAGTGTTCTGGGATCCCTCACTCTCCCCAGTCACCTGAGTGGTTACTGTAACAGTGGTGAAAAACAGTGTGTCTGAAGCATCAACCACCCAATTCAGTTGAAATGGGTAAGCAAATTAATAAATTAACGTGAGAGTTAATTTAACAAACCTGAACATTTTGAACCAAAGTTTTGCAGTTTTTGAAGCAAGGGCTTTTGTTCTGAGCTTGGGCGAGGAATGAAGCTGCAAACTGGGGCTGTTCGTGTCTCACTGTGGGGGTACAGTCAAAACAGAAGCAAAGAGTTTGGAGAAGCCCCATCCAACCACATCCTGTGCCTCCCACTATATCCCAGAGCACTCCTCTGGACCATAAAACTGACTTCAGTCCTTTTCTTTGTTCCTTCTAGTACTTGATACAATTTTTTTCTTGTATCCTTATCCTTTGGGTCCCTCATCTGTCCCAAACATTTTCTTACTCCTAAAGCAACCTCTTTGGACTAAGTTACAGTACTTCTTCAGAGCCCTGTACACCCACCTCACTTGAAGGCTCCTAAAACCCAAGTATAAGGTGACATAAAGTTCCTTTACACCCTAAATACCTGTGCCTTACTACGTGCACACTCTGGCTTCACCAACACACACAGAACCACAGCATTAAGCACAAACATTTGCTCAGAACTTTCTCCAAGCCTTGCAGAAGAGCAAAAGTGCAATTGAACAGGAAGAAAACAAAAAAAATAAGACAAGACAGAGCAGAACACAGAGTGCTGGAATGCAAGAAAATTGACTGCTCGGCTGTGTACAAAACACACATTTCTCTCCCATCAGGCTCAGAAGCAATCTGCAGCAGGTTCAGCTCCTGCCATCTGCTTGTTTCTTGGGATAACTCAGCTAAATCACATCCACACTGATGGCCTCAGTGCTGCCTCTGCCAAGAGGGATAAGCCAGAGATGCTGGGTAGTGCAGAACCCACATCTGCAGCTTGGGGCCTCGCCCAGCCTCTGCAAAGGTACCAGTGAGAGCCCTCAAGTGAGTGAGGTTAGAGTCATGTCCCAACTGTGGGAGGGCTGACTGAGCCCACCAGCACTATAAACCAGGGCCATTCTGCTCTCCCTCATCCCAGCCTGGCTCCTTAACACATCCCAGCTCTGTGCAAAGCGATGCCAGAGCCATGCCTGCATTTAGCCATTTACACACGCATTAATCGCCTTTGAGGCTACACTCAGTGCTCCAGCAATGTCCCTGTGCCATCAGTTCCCCCTCCACGGGTCACTGGCAAGGACCAGCTCAGACACTGTCAGCCAGTTTGGCACACACATACTCTGAGTATGTCAGGAGCACAAGCACCAAATCTGCCTCTTCTACCCCGAGAACCAGAGCCCAGAGTTTCACATACAGAAAGGAGGAAACACCTCTGGTCACCTGGTTTGTCACCTGTCCGACTGCTGTCCCACTCCAAGAAGTGGTGAAGCGTCTGACAAAATGGCTCATAAACCTATATCAGCAAAAATTCAATGTCTGACAGCCTGAACTTTCCAAACCAGCCACAGGGCTGCGAACCAGACACAGTGAGATGTACCTGGGGTGGCTGCAGGGACCAAAATTAATCCTTACCGAATTCAGCTGTCTGCTGGCTGCCCAGAAGAGAAAACAAACCAGCACATTACTGATACTCACAGAGAGTCTGAAGTTCACAGAGCGGCAGGGCCAGCAGCCCCACACTGCCCTCACACCAAGCAAGAGCTTTAAGAGCAGATCCTGCAGCCTCCTGCACTGGGGCAGTGCGGGCAAACACCTGGATCCTCAGCCAGGTGTGGGTCTGGTGGTAGCTCATCTGCCCACAACGAGCCCAGCAAAGCCGGGACTGGCAACAGGAGACTGAGAGTAGCCGTGAGAATTCATCCTACAAATTTTCCTATAAATAAATAAAAGCAGGGAGGAAGCACAGCAAGACACCGACACTTCAGGAGAGAAAACTTTTTTCCTCTGAGAATTGCCCACTTGCTTTCACTCAGCACTTCACCCCAAGCATCAGACACTCCTTCCCTTCGCTTTTTACCCCGAATTCCTCATTTCTCGCAGGGATTTATCCAGCCGCACGTGTCCCCCACGACACGGGGGGATTCTCCCCGTAGGAGCCGTAACACGCGGCTACCGTGTGGAATTCGGGAAAGACTGGGGCAGCAGCGGGAGAGGCAAAATGCCCCTCCCGGCCTCGGGAGGGAGAGGGTGACCGAGAGCACCCGGACCTCCTCACCATTCGGCGCCGTCGGGGCCGGTCGGCGCAGGACCCCGAGGACTGCCGGGTGTGAATGCCGCCGCCCCGCCAGCCTCACCCCCTCACCTCCATGGAGACGCGCCATCCCTGCATGGCGCTGAACCCGAAGTGCAGCGGGCGCGGCCCGAGCCCGGCGCCGTCCCCGGAGCTCTTCACCGTGTTGGGCTGCGACAAGTAGGCGCCCATTGCGGCCGCGGCGGCCTCGGTCGGCAGCGACCGGACCAGACCGGGGGGCGCGGGCGAACTGCGGGGGCGGCGGGACCTCGCACCGGCGGGCGGCGACCGGAAGTCGCGCGATCGGAAGCTCGGCGGCCGGAAGCACCGACCATAGAGGCGCGGCCAGAGCGGCACCGCGGCCCGCTCCGCCCCGGGACTACCTACACGGCCCGCCGGTGGCTTCGACCTGCCCTGCGGCTCCTTCGGGGGAACAGCGGACTTGGAACCGGCGATACCGCCGCCGGCGCCGCAGGCGGCCACTCTCACGGCTAAAGCTGCGCACACTCACAGCTACAAGATTTATCCCCCTGCCCCTCTAGATTAGGAGCCCTCGCGCGCACAGGGCCTTATATAGGCTCAGTCACGCCCATCGACCAATCAACGGCCCTGACGTCCCCTCTTGCACTCTCATTGGCTGTTGCACGGGGCTGCCTCGCCCTATTCACGATCCTTCACGGCCCTTCGCGCAGGGTGGCCCCTGTCGTGTGACGCACCGCGGAGCCCCGCCCGCCGGCCATTGGCGGGTGCTGACGCGTCGCTCGCGCCGCTGATTGGCTGCGAGAGAGGCCTCACCCCGCACGGCGTGTTACGCAGCGCGGCGGTTGCGGCGGGGACGTGCTCGGGACCGGGAGGTGCCGCGGGCCCGGTAAGTGCGTGGCTCCCAGCCCTCGGCTCCCCCCCGCCTCGCGCCGGGATCGTCTAGGTCGGGAGCTGCTGGCACGCCCGGGGCGCCGCCCCGGCTGACAGGCCCGGCGGGCGCGGCCCGGTCCGGCCCGGCCTGGCCTGGTGCCCCACCGCGCCTCACGAACCGCGCCTCTTTCGCAGGGTGTGCGACCGCAGCATGTCGGAGGGTGAGTCCAAGCAGATGCCCAGCAGCGGCTCCGACCCCAAGCCGGAGCCCGCCTCGTCTGGCCCGGGGATGACCTCGGTGTCTGCACCGGTGACTTCCGCGGCGCCCCCGGAGGAGGAGGAGGAGGAGAGCGAAGACGAGTCCGAGATCCTGGAGGAGTCGCCGTGCGGCCGCTGGCAGAAGCGGCGCGAGGAGGTCAGTGCCGAGGGCCGGTTCCCGGAGCTGGACTGCGGGGGAGGCCGGGCGAGGCCCGGGCGGCCGCTTGTCCCCGCCCCCGTCCTCCCCCTTCGCCCCCCC
>VWPU01022110.1:0-26918 GCA_013398955.1 Callaeas wilsoni | reverse complement strand
CTGGGCATGCGCGCGGGCTGCGCGCGCCGCACGGGGCAGTCATTGGCTCCCGCCGCGTTCGGGCGGGCGGAAGCGGAAGCGTGTGTGCGCGCGCGCTGGTTTCCGCCGGGCGGGCGCGCGGGTTGGTTCGCTGCGCGCGGGGACTCGGCCATGGCGGGTGAGTCCCGGCCGGGCCCGGCCGCTCGGGGAGCGGGCGCTGTCGGCGCCTCGCCGTGAGGGGCAGTGGGAGCCCCAGGGGAGCGCCGTGACCGGGGCGCGGGGCAGGGCAGGGGAGCGGAGCGTGAGCTCGGAACCGGCTCATGCAGGTGAAGACGGACCGCGGTGAGCCCGGGCGGACGGGGGCTGTGAGGGTGGGGAGCGCGGCTGCCTCTCCCCCCGGCTCCTGTGGTCCTGCTGCTGCCTGTCCTCGGGCTCACGGCCCCCTCGGTCTGCTAGTGTTAAACCAGAGTGTGTCTCCGTGTCCACGAGTTTGCTGGCGGTGGGCAGGGCATTAAAAAACCGAAAATGTTTTCACTTAAGGTTTGTTTCCTTAAGTAAGATATAGAAGAACTTTCCTATGATACTTTTAGAATGAAAGAGGGCTATGGTTGTAAAGCGTTTGGAACATACCTGAAGTGAAACATGTTTTCTGTCTTGCATTAGGTTTTGGAAATCAGATTAAATACAGTTTATTTGTATTTATCTTCCGTATCCGCTCTGGAAGAACAGTGCTGGCTAAATAATTGCTAGTGATGTACGTGCCACTGTAGTTCATTAACACCTGTTTATGAAAATAACTTAATGCAAACACTTGAAATGTCCTGACACATGTTACTTAAATAACATGTTATACTGAATTCTAATTTTCTTACTTGCATCATTAAATATGTATTTAATTGGTAGTAACTTAAAATACTTAATAGAAGCTAAAAAGAGATGTTTATATGTTTTCTACTTCCAGAAAAGTGCGTGAGATAGATCTCTGTCCTCCGTATTGATGTGTTGTGGCATATTGTAGCATTTTTAATCTTTCTGGTTCGGTGATTTTGTGTTGTGTGTTTTTTCTTGGTTTATGACCCTTTTTCTGATATGTTTTTTAAGTAATAGTGATAGATTGAATACCTCTTAACTCTTAAAAAACCCTTATTTTTCAGGACTTACTGCTGTGGAGAAGAAGCTGGCTGAATACAAGTGTAATACAAATGAAGCAATTCAGCTGAAGCTAGGTAATATGACTTTTTAAGTATTGTACAAGTGATACTGAAATATTTTAGTACCTTCCTGTGAAATATATACATGTATGCATCTGTGTCAATTTCTCAGTTGTAGTCTAATTAACGATTTGATATTCTCAGATCGAATAACATGCATCTAGTTGTACAGGATGCCTTGATTTTATTTGTATGCCACCCTAACATAGTTTACTAACTAAAGTTGTCTGACTCTACTGGAAAGGTGCATGAACAGTTAGCAGGACATCTGTGGATAAACAAATGGAAGGAGGTGACTTGGTCATGCTCTATTCTTTTTTTTTTTGTCTCAGTTCGCTTTCCTGAGGATTTGGAGGATGACAACACAACATTTAATCCAGAGTACAGCCATCAAGTGTTTGGAGATGAGTAAGTTAACTTTTCCAGATTCAAATTAATAGGTCCCAAAGGGGAAAGTTGCTTCCAAATCATTAAAAAACAAGACATTTTGCTAATACTGAGTGCGCAGGAAGAGGTGCTGCCCTAGTGCTGCTGCTACGCTTGCTGATACAGGCCAGGATGCCACTGGCCTTCATGGCCACCTGGGCACACACTGACTCATTCAGTCAATTGTTGACCAGCACCCCCAGTTCCTTTTCCAGCTGTTCTTCCCCAAGTCTGTCACTTGTTGTGACCCAAGTCCAGCAGATCAACGCTCCTGTCCAGCCAAGTATTTTCTGCAAACTGACTTAGTGAGCATTCAGATCACTGATAAAGACATTAAACAGGACTGTCCCCAACACTGAGCCCTGGGGGACACCACAGGGGAACAGCTGCCTGCTGGATTTAACTGCATTCCCCACTGCTCTTTGGGCATGGCCATCCAGGCAGTGAAAAGTACACTTGTCCAGGCCATGAGCAGCCAGTTTCTCCAGGAGAATGCTGGTATCAAAGTCTTTCCTAAAGTGTAGGTAGAAAAGTATTGTTTCTTTTATTTTGAGTATGCCGAATTAATTAGTGCTGAAGTGTCATTTGTTATTTTCATTAGAGTGATATTCAACAATCTGGCCATAGTTAAAAAAACCCAACAACAACAAAACTACTGAGGAAAATCCAGCTGCATGTTTCTGTGGACTTCTTTAAGTAGTTCTCTTTCTTACTTTTAATTTCCTTTTGAAAGCATTGTAAGTACTCCAATTAGGATGAATTATCTATATTAAATGTAATAAATTAGTTACACTACTAGATATCTACTGCAGCTATCATTGACAATAATTATAATTCTAGTAATCAGAGATTACAGATCTCCAATATGTTAGTTTACCTAACAAGCAAATTCTTGTTCTGGCACTTACATTTCAAATTTTGAATTATGAATGTACTATCATAAAAGAAAAATCTCAGTAAAAAAAAGTTTTAGCTGTGCTTTAAAATAAAAAAAAAATTGGCCTGTTTCTTTGTGAACATTATTATTTTCTGCAGGTTTTCTTCAGAAAAGAAATTCCCTCTTCTTCATAAGAGTGTAGAATTTGTGTTCAGGCAACTCATATTTTCAAAGGGTAAAAAAGGCTTTTGTATTCTATACTTTTTTTGCATATACTAATTCCTGGTTAGATTGGATAACTAAATAGAAACTGTCAACTAAAAACTGTCCACATATTGCTACACCTGGTTATCTGTGTTTCGTACACTATAAATTTAAGTAGTTTATTCCAAAATATTATACTACACTGCAAAGTAACTTTTTAATAAATGCTAGTGATCAATTAATGTAAATAACTGTTAATGAGTTAAAGCTGTTGAAAAAGCATAAACACAGTATTAGCTGTTTCAGGTATTCTCTCCTGAGCTGTCCCAGTAAGGACACAGGCACTGCCTAACTGAGTTCAGAATATTTCCACTAGAGGAGTGAAATAATAGAAGTAGTGTAAGGCGTTATCTCTGTCTAGATAGTGCACTATCTCAGTTTGATTCTCTTTTCCTTTTGGGAAGCTTACTTTACCTCACTGGGAAAGATTGTGTGAGTGTCACATGAAATGAAACCACTGTGACGTGAATGTTTTGTTATGTATCGAGTTCCTGGTTGTTATTTTCTCCTTTCTCAGTGAAGTTGCTTTTGGCTACAAGGGACTCAAGATCCTCTTGTATTACATTGCTGGAAACCTCTCAACGCTCTTCCGCATTGAATACACATCGAAAGTAAATGAAAAGTTTGACTGTGTGGAGGTAAGTGCAGGTCTGCTTCTGTCTTTAACATAACATTGAGAAGGTTTACTTTGGTATGGACAGGAGTTCTAGGTTTAGTAATTGCCCACCTAAACATGACTTACATTAAAAGCAAACAAATCTTCCTTTTGCTAAGCTAATAAAAAGCTTTGAACTTCATCTATAGATTTCCCATTCTCTCACTAGAGTACAATCAAAATAGTGTCAAACAGAACAGCCAGATGTGAGGTGCTGATACCAAAGCCAGTTGCACAAAATAAACCTCAGCTTGGCAATTCTGTATTTTTATATTAACTGTGACCAGGAGGAGGACTAGCATTGGTGGGAGAGAATCAGTGAGAAGGAAAAGGTTTCTGTAGGCACTTCATGAGATAGTATGCTTGACTGTGTCTTTCTAAACATGGAGAACAAGTAAGGCAGAAAAGAGATTATAAACTTCTGCATGGGTATCCTGTGTACTTTACATCTTTTTTAAAGGAATGTGATAATACAGTTACCTGTGGGGTTTTTGGTTGGTTGTTTTTTCTTTTTCCTGCAGGTTTTCTAAGCTTATAGATTACTTGTAGAGGAGTTTTTTTTCTTCTCTCTTACTGTCTCTATGTTCTCTGAATATGACTTCAGGCTGCATTTAAGTTACTACTTTCAAATTCATTGGAGTTTATTTAAAAAATTTCAATGAAAGGCCTATTGTAAAAGGAGAAATACATTGAAATTACTTCATTAAATTAATTTTAAAGATTTGTCCTTCCTTGTTCTGAAGATGTATTAGAATACACTCAGTTCAACAGGCTAAGTCCCTGGACATGTCTGAAATACGTTGGAGGCTAGAGCAACATGTCTTAGGAGTGAAAGGTCATGCTCTTCAATCTTAAGAAGGTTTTTTTGGAAATAAGGAAAAAAAGGAAAGGCTGTTGGCCATATAGCAAACATATTAAAATCAAATGGCCCAACCTTTCACCGCTGTAATTTCAAAATAGAAGAGGAATCTGCACCATAGCACTTTTTTACTTCATCTGTTTTCTGTGCAAATGGCAAACCCAATTTACTTATCCGAAGGCCTAAACAAGGTCTGTCTTGCCCTATGCACGCTGCAACTTTTTTGATTGCTCAGAATGCTTGATTTTTTCCAAGCCTTGTTTCCTATACTGAATTATTCCTCCAACTCCTTAAGGGATTGAGATGGGGACAAAAAATATCTTTTTGTGCAACACTTCTGTATGCTTTCCAGAGCCTTTACATGCCTTGACTGAAGGGAAAGAATGTGGTTGCTTACCCTGTGTTTCGCTTAGTATTATTAGCACTGTACATTCAAATAAGCTGCTTATATTGCTGTATCTAAACATATGTCAAAAAAAGATATGACTGTAGTCAATCTTCTTCTGCATTTGTATTTGCTGTCAATTTAACCACCCTAAGATAATGCATTTGCAGAGATTAAAACATAAGCTGTCATTACAGCAGGATGTTGATTTGAATGCATATTAACATTTATTTTTCTAAGTTAACTATTTGCTGATCTTTCCTCCTTGAGGATAATTATACTAAGGTGCAGACTATCTGCCACACATGATGGATAATCTTGTGCTCTGAATAGATGGCCTTTAGGAAAGGACAACAGTTTCTGCCTTTACTATAACTGGTTACAAGTAAGTTGTTACTAATGCTCCACAAAGTTATTCACAGCTGAGGATTTTGTATCCAAATACCCATACAAGCTCATTCAACTGCAGGTGGTTTTATTCTGTAATATTAGGTTTGGTTTCATTATTGCTAAAGCAGCTGCTACTATCCCTGCTAGAGACTGACAGAAATATTCATCCCAATACCACTATTTTTTTTTTTTCTCCAAGATCTTTTTGAACATGAGGAAGAGATACAGTCCTGAAATGTCAAAAGGCAGAACTCCAGTCGTATTAATGCATCTTAACATGGTTTAGGTCCATCTTTAAGGAGATGATATTATTGGAGAAGCCTCAGCAAAGTATGATCATGTTTTGAACGGAAGCTGGCACTTCATTTAGTGAAAGTAGACAGAATTTATCCCTTGAATGGAGTTGATTCTTTTAAATAACTGAAGAGAAACTGCTTTCTTCTAGTGTAAATATTAATAGCAATGACCTCTGAATTGCTTGCTGCTTTGAGATTTGCAGCTGTTCCAGTATCTTTCTTTTCATCTGCATTTTATGATGGGATGGGGTAAAGTATTCCACTAAACTCTAGTCTATACATTTGCTTTATACAAAAGTTAATTAAAAAGTAGTGTTTCAATATTTGGCACTTTTGTAATGTAATACTGCTGATCACTCCATTGCTCCCTACTGAAATACATGCCTACAATTTTTACAGAAATTCAACTCTCAAATGTGCTTCTATGGTTATTTTAAATTAAGTCACTTTGAAACAGCATCTACATGGTATGCAAATATCATAGCTGCCTATTAGTTCAATAATAATTTCTAAATTAAAATTATTCAGAGTCAAATGCAATGTAAAAGAGACATTACCACCTTAAGCAGTCCTACTACAAATCAGGTGTAGTTACAAGCCTATACCAAATTCCCTGTCATCACCTCACATGATTCTGATCGTGAAGGTAATACATTACAGGGAGCACTTCCATGAGTAAGCTCAACAACTTTTGGCTGGCTTAATTCAGGTTTTTGCATGCTTCATTTTAAAGGGCTTTGCCCACGTTAGACATTGCTGTAGTAGTCAACAGGATTGTTTTTCTGAAGAGAAACTTGTGTGCATCCATTGCAGTTGGTAAGATATGAGTGTCTAGCTCTGATAATAGAAAGTAACCTTTCACCAGTATCAAAGAAATGCACAAGGAAAGTCAGTAAACACATTTTGGTAGCTCCTTGGATTATGGGCACCTCAGAGAGAAGTGTTTGAAAAGGACCTACTAAGTAATGAATGTTTCCATTAAAAAGTACAGGTATTAATGTAATAAATTCTTTTTTATGTGGTTGATGTATCAAGATTCCAGTATTCCAGGTCTTATTACCTGAAAATTGCATGTCTTAAACTTCTGCCACTGCTCAATCTGAGGATTCTGGGATTTCCTCTGTAAGAAGGAGAGATCCCGTTAACCCTAAAAGTAATTGAAGACACTATTTTCTTGTGTCAGACCCCATTCCAAGGGGAGAGAATTTTTAGGAGGCAATAGGTGAATATGTGTCATAGTCATGTAGAACCAAGAAGTATTATCTAGTGCTTTATTTGCTAAGCCTCTGTCATATTTTAATTCTTTCTATTGTATTGAAAACGAGACTTTTCTGTGGTGTCAGCCAGTGATAGATGTGTTACCTTGCAGGCTTTGAGCAGGTCACAATTTGGCTTCCTTCTCGCCATTAATGAAGAAATTTAGAAACGTGAGGGGAAGCAAAATTACTTAAACATTATGTATATAGTAATTTCTTCTGTATATTCAGCCTTTTTAGATGTTTTCCATATAGTCTAAGTTACTGTACTGTTGCTTGGAAATACTATTTTAATTCTAGATTATCTTTGCATGCTTATTCAGCTATATGAAATGCAAGTTGCTGTGGATTCTTAGTTGTGGTTTCCTACAGCTCTGTTACTAGTGCAGACGTAAGATCTGTGTAAACAATGCATTTGCACAATTTGAAAAAAGGCATTTCAAAATTGTGTTCCATATAAATATGTTTTTAATGTAATTCATTGATTCTGGAGAAGTGGCTGGTTTTGTGTAATCTCCTTAAATCAGTAAGTGTAAAGAAAACATATTTTAGCTAATATTGGTTTATGAAGAATAGTGAAGGCTCCAACAAATTATCTTTGTTTTGAGAATGAAATGAATGTAAAGATTGTACACGTTTTTACTGAGTTCTTACACCAGGTATTGTAGAGCTGTATTTTAACTGCTTAATAGCTCTCTCTCCAAATATAAATGTTGGTAGTACCAAACCATTAAGAATAAAACTTGTTTGTGCTGAACTAAGTCTATCTTTCTCTACACTAAAAATTTAACTGAATGATAAAGTGCTATTCATTTGCAGGTGCATTGCTTCTGCTTAAGGGCCCATGGTTGAAAGGACAGGAATTAGTAGCATGTTGTATTAGCCTTTTGTAGTGTATTTTGTTCTAAGCATCTTAATTTCCCTGTTTTGAATGCTAAGTAGCAAGGGTCTTGGTTTTGAACTAATACCCATCATGCATGTAAACGGTGTGAAAGAGCTGCTTAGTAAGTTAACACAAAGTGTTCTTGTGTCCGCCCTTGTGGAAATAGATACAATACAAACATTACAGCTGAACTCATGGCAAACTCCATTAAGTAAAAACCTGGATTCATTGTCCAGAAGAAAGTTTGAATTGAATGTAAGCTCATTTTGTTGAATGTAATGTCAGGCTTTTAGGGGTTGTATTGAGGAGTATGGTTTTGTTAAGTTGAGACCAATTCATTAAGTTTTATTGCCTGGTGAGAAGCAGTAATACGTTATTGTGAAGCTTCATCAAATATTCATGGTTAAAAAGAAGTAGTAAATGTATTCAATCAAGTGGTCTTTTGGGGGTCTGAAAAGGATTATGAAGTCTGCTCAGCTGATAGTCTCTAACTTTGGCTATCTGAAAAGAGTAATCTCTGAATTAAATTTTGGTGTCGGAATATTTTGTCTTCTACAGTATGTTAGACTACAGGTCAGATTTGCTGACAGTATTCATAAGTTGTACTATTTTATGTCAAACTTTGTTTTCAAAACTTTCTTTTATTAGAATGCGGGATGTGGTTGTCTGAGTTTGTACTGTGTTTTGCAGCTGATTCTATAGACAGGCATTTCAAGCAGGAGGCCGTAAGAATGCCAGAGTGTGCTAGCTGTCACTTTTCTGTTTGGGAGCTACCGTTTTTGATCTTTGTCCCTTTTTCTCCGCTTAGTTCTGCATCACCTAATACCTCTTGTAAGCTGCTTGTTTGGGAACCTGAGCTCTACAAGGCTGTGTAGCATAGCATAGTCTTGGTGAACTGCTGTCTGGAAAGCCTTGCCTTCCGAACATGCTGTGCTTACAGAATAGCTACCAATGCCCTTAGTCAAGCTTGAACAAATGTAACAATCTCTAACCATAAAAATGTTCATGAACTTAGGCCGCAACCAAGAGCTTTTTGATGCTGACAAAGGCTGGATTGTGACATTTCTGATCTCATGAGTGCAACTCCTTTACTTGCTGGAAGATCACTAATGAACAAGAAGAATGCTTGCTTTTTCTTTTTTCTTTTTCTTTCCTTTTTGTTTTTTTTTTGATTACTGGTAGATATAGTGTGTCTCATATATTCATTTCTTAAGCACAACAGTGACATCAATGCTGTCTTTTTCTAATCTTCCACCGATCCTTCCCCTTTTTGTAATCTCCAGGCAGATGATGTTGAAAGTAAAATTAGAGAAATCATTCCGCCTGGTTTTTGCACAAACACAGATGACTTTGTGTCTTTGCTGGAGAAGGAGGTCAACTTCAAGCCCTTTGGAATGCTGCTACACACATATTCTATCCATAATGAGGAAGGTGGTGGAGATACAACATATCAGATATACAAGGTATGAAAAGTTAAACATCTGCTTTTGAGCAACTAATTTCAGTTTTATTTTGCAGAGATGCACCTTCCGTAGTGATTCAACTGTAGTGTAGAAATACTATCATTTTACGCATTTATTAATCATTAATATGCTTTTTTATATCAGAGGATTTAATTAGGTGTTGCATATTTTTTGCCTCTTGCATCTGTGGTAGGTTTCACCTGACTTCTCCTGGCTTTTTCCCTAGGCTGACATGACATGTCCAGGCTTTCGAGAATATCATGAAAGGCTTCAGACGTTCTTGATGTGGTTTATTGAAACTGCTAGCTTTATTGATGTAGATGATGAAAGATGGAACTACTTTCTAGTGTAAGTACAGTTCTAAAGCAACAGTGGACCTTATTACCTCCACAAAGCCTGCATTTTAATTGTGGCTGGCCAATTATTGGAGCAGTATAATGATATTTTTCCCAGGAAAGAAAAACCATTGTTTATGAGGCTTGAGTTTTCCTCCATTATGCTTTGGGAAAGCATGAGAATAGAGCTGAATTAAATGCTGTTGTCCGTTAGAGCCCTGAATGTAGGCTTAAACAGTAAAATGAGCTTTGCCTGTGTTTTCTTTTACTTGCCACCTATTCATCTTTATAATAGGCAAGTGCACTGAAGTGCTGTAAAGAGGTCTGATTTATCCAAGTTGCTGCACACCAATTAAGTGAATTGTACATTCAGAACATAGCAGGTGTACCCATTGGGCCCTCACAGAGTAGCTTGCTGACACTGAAAATTCAGTTGGAGAATGGAAAAGAAAATGGACACTGCATGGGAGCGCGACTGTAATTGACCTGCTTGGCTTTCTGTTTTATCTGCAGATTTGAGAAGTATAATAAGGATGGAGCTACGCTCTTTGCGACCGTAGGCTACATGACAGTCTATAATTACTATGTGTACCCAGACAAAACCCGGCCACGTGTAAGGTAATTGGCGGTGTAACTCGTGCCTTGCCTTTTATTTCAGAAGAGGGAACTGCTGAAGTTCCCAATACTTGTTTATAATAGTGTTGATTTGTTTAAAAAAATCCCCATTATTAGCTGTCTATGTACTGATTTATTTCATTGTTCCCTTCTTGAAGCGGAGGGAATCTCAAACCAGTTTTGAATATTTAACAATTTTGATATTCCATAAAAAATTACGTTTTAACATGAAGATTGCAGGTACCTTAATCTAAAATGACTTTTTTAAGTCTTTAAGACTTCACCTTGTTTCCAAATGCTTGCATTTGAACTGAAAATGCATTCCTTTGTCTGTAGCCAGATGCTGATCTTGCCACCATTCCAAGGAGAAGGCCATGGTGCTCAGCTGCTTGAAACAGTTCATAGATACTATATGTCTTCACCTACAGTACTTGATATAACAGGTTTGTGTTAAATTTTTAATAAGCAGCTTTCACAGGTTGGTTAGCCCACAAGCTAACTTTCACATTTATTTGCCTGAATTTAAAGCCATTTGAAGATTTAGCTTCTGCTCAGTTCAGGATTAATAGTGCCCTGGTTTACAGAAGTGTATATAATGTAGCTTCTTAAATACTTTACTTAGAGAACAGCACACCAGGAAAATTCAATCCCTAGCGTGAACGGATTACCAGCTAATTAACTATTTTATTGTGAGATACACAGCTGAGTTTGCCAAGAGATCAAGCTTTGTCAAATTCCTTGTTCAACTTACCCCATTAGCCAAAACTCAAACTTGAGGGGGGACACAACACACCTGACTAAAATAGCATATTAATATTAGAGTGCAAGCTGAAATTTTACCGTCAGTAAGAGTCTGTAGAGAACTTATGCTCTGGGAGCACATATTGCTGGCTGAAGCTATCCATGATAGTAGATGTGTGTGCACAAATATCTAAAAACAAAAGATTGTGGAAATGGCAGATAAAGGGTCCATATGTGTAACAAAAATAACATTAAAAATTGCCACGAGCGTGACATCAGTCCTGTGGTTGCGAGTCTAGTATAAGAAGAAATGCAGTTCAAACATACATTGACCGTTCAATTCTGTGTAGTCTCATCTTGGTTAGAAGTAACTCTCCATTCTAATTAAAACCCAAGAGACCACTTGCTTTCATAATGCATTGTTGCAGGATCATCGTAACAAAGTAATCCACCTCATCATTTCAGTCCCCTTCGTGGGAACCTAAAAAGTGTAACTTTGTTTATGCAACAGGAACTCGTGCATCATGCATTTACTTTTTCCTTTTAATAGTACAAACCTTTACTGAGCTTTTATAATTGAGGATGACCAAAGTCTTAACATGGTACTGCATAAATCTTATGATGTGTTCATGGCTCAGTGCCTTAAGTGCAGGGTTGTAGCAAACAGTACATGTGAACTAAAACAAAGTTCATTTTTTTTGTGGAATGAAGCAGGAGAAAGCTTGCAATATTCTACATGGCACTCAAGTTATGAAGGTTAAGGCTCTTACAGAATTATTTGTCCTTTTTGAGGCAGACATTGGGCTTGGACAGTCTTAATATGGCCAGGATATTTAGTTACATATCATCTAAAATTGTGAAATAAAGCCTTTAACCTTTCTGTAAAGAGGAAATGAAGATCTAGTTAATCTCTTTGAAAAAGCTAATGATTTTCTAATAAAAATTACTTCTGAGTTTCATATTTGCAACAAATATTTTGTTCTGTTTATACCTTGTCATCCTGACACAAGCAAAATGCATGCTGATAGTGCTTACTGGACAGAAACTGCCTCATTCTTCTTTTAACTAAGCTGAGTGCAAAAGAATGAATCAATTTATTTTAGTGCACTTCTCCAATCCCTTTTGCAGAATAAGTGCTATAAGGCTTGCCATACAAGATTAGGCCTCTCATGCAAAATAAATTTTAACCTAACCCAGAAAAATAAATTGTTAGTTGTGCGGTGCCACATATACTACGCAACAAAAGCTTCTATCCCAGTCCTTCTTGGTAACTTTGTTTTGCTTTTGATCACCCTAAAATGGCAAATTTTAACTGTTTACAGTGTACCTCAAAACTAAAAGGAAAACACAGCTGGGATGTAAGCTGGTTAGCAATAAACTCCACAATGCTAGCTCCCAGAGAAATGAGTGTTAAAGGGGAAGCATGGCTCTGCTACTTGTTTGTAGTGAGCTTGTCTAAAGCAAGGAAAAAAGAAATATATTCACAATGTTGTATATATTTTCCTGCTGCATTAAATAGTTGCATATGGACTCATGTTGATCTTAACTGAAGCTAGTTCTCAATTTTAGTGTTTTTTTCTAAAGCAACAGTTTTGATAGCTATGCTGTCTTTTTAGTGAAATGGAAGTAACTTGAAATCATGATCAGCTTTTTCTTAGGTCCTTTCAGCCTTTTAATTTTGGATAATCTTGTCCTTTGGGTCCTTGTACCTTTTCCTGCCTTTCCTGCTAACAAAGACTAACTCCTGCTTAATACATGTTTTCTGCTAGTTACATGTTTTCTGCTAGTTCACTTGTATACAATAGGATATTTTCACCAATCTTTTTCCACATTTTCCCTTTTGTTTGTGTTTTAGTAGTTCTACCACTCTGTCAAATATAGAATAGATGAAACATACAAGAAAAAAGGTTTGTAGACTAGTCTTCTTTTCCCAAGGAATTAAATGGCTTTAAACAAGTCAGTTTCTGAATACTGTACAGCACTGCATACACAAAATATTAGAAGTTTCTCTTTCTGTGACCTGTTTGATGTCTACTGTCAAACATCGAAACCTTTGATAACAGTGCTTACAATTAAGCACAGTTGTTTATATACTGATGAATACTGCATCTGCTTTTGTTTTCCATAGTTCTTCGTAATTACATACCAGAGATGACAAAACAAATAATGCTGATAAGCTTTTTTTATTCTTTCTAGCTGAAGATCCATCTGAGAACTATGTGAAGCTTAGAGACTTTGTTCTTGTAAAGCTCTGTCAAGATTTGCTTTGCTTTTCCCCAGTAAAGTTAATGCAAGGTTTCAGTCAAGAAATGGTGACGGAAGCTCAACAAAAATTGAAAATAAATAAGGTATTAAATCAGTACAGTTGTAGTTTGACATATTCTTATCAAACTAGTACAATACAAGTTAATCTTAGAGATGAAGACATGGAATCTACACACTGGCTGATTTTGACAGTTTTTAAAGATATATCTGGACATACATGGCTCACGGTTTTAGATAAATGCCTTTTTTAACCTACAAATTCTGTTGTAATAGAATTTGACATGGTTTTGATTTCTTTCGAGTATTTGTGCATATAAGTGTTGCTTTGGGAATGCAGAATGCTAAAGTGGCAAACAACTTACTAATGCAACTCTAAACACTTGGAGAACTAAAGAGTTAAATTGAACAATTAAATTTGCTAGTAATCTTAAGTTATTAAACTCATTTTTGAGTACGGTAGTGAAATAGTAGAGTTGCTTAATTAAAAATGTATTTGAATGTGGTTTACTGAAGACTTTAAACCTTGAGGGATGGGGAGTGTGAGAGCCATATTCAGATGTGTTCATGAAAATGGTATAGCTTATATAAGGAAACTACATTTGCAGCCTTTTATATTTTAAACCTGAAAGGACAAATGAGTTTTGTTTGGTTTTTTAACAATATATAAACATGTGCTAATGTAGCAAACAAACCACTTTATTTTTGTTCTGTTGTTCAGCAAAAAAATACTTGGTCTTAAATTCTGTTTTCACACAGATGCAAGTTAATACTAATATAGTAGCAACATAATTTTTTTTTCTCCTCAGATGTACTTTCTGATCGTGATACTAAAAGCACTTCAGTTTTTCTGTTTACTAATTAATTTTCTTCCCTAGTAAACAGGAAGCTTTAAATATTGTTTCATTTTCATATTTAGAACTTTCAGAGGGCCTTGTGAAGGGCAGTAGGTATATATGGACTGTTAAAATTAGCAAAGTAGATACTGCTTGGTATTGCTTAATGTTACAGTTGCTTAATGGTCTAGTTTCAGTCCTTGTTCTTGGAAGTGGTTTTGAACTCTGGTTTCTGGGCTTTCTGCTGTTCACTTACAGCAAGTCCTTAAAGCACCTTTATGGCTGGTGCAACACTTGACAGATCAGACACTGGCTGCATGGAAGAAAATGGTTTTGAAGTAAAAAGAAAAATGTTTATTCATTGAACCCACCAGATAGGAGGACAGATTTATCCATGCCCCTGTCTTCTGATAAGATGAAGAGTTACTCTAATATTTCAGTGTTTCTCCACTTGGAGTTCTGTTGAGTGACCTCTTTATTCAGATGTGATTTTTATTCTCCTTTCTGTTCATTAGCAACACACAAGACGAGTTTATGAAATTCTCCGATTGCGTGCAACAAATATGGGTGATGCAGAACAGTCCAGAAGCTATCGGTTGGATGTTAAAAGAAGACTGATTGGGCCCTATAAGGTGTATATTACTTAAGTATCATTTAATATTTATTTCAAGGCTAATTATACTTGATTTTACTTTCATTTCCATAAATGTAGTTGATGCCAATTATGTTGCCAATCAACTACTATTAGTTATGCAGCATTGAGCTGACATATATACAGATGCAGAGGACATTCACACATAGGAGCACTGAAGATCCTGTGTTTGGCTCCTGACTGTTTCCTGCCCAGTTCCAGCAGAAGGTTACTATTAAGCTTATGCTATCTAGCTCCAAGTGGCATTATGCCCAGGTAGGTTTAAGGGGAAAAAATGGTCAATTTCTTGAAGAGGTTAAAAGCATATTGTAAATAGACAAGCCAGAAATTTGAAGAGGGGTAAAGTTTACACTACAGACTAGATATAGTTTAGATTTCTGTTCTAATTGTTTGCTAGGTCTTAAGAAAACGGCTTGCTAGAAGTAATCAAGTCATGTCAACATAGAACTCTATGCAGATGGAATATAAAATAATACTAGCAGTAAAAAGCAAGTACTAAACTTACTACCAAGTAATTTTCTTAGTTCCTATTAATTATGCATCCTAGGATTTTCATTGTGGTTGGTCCATGTTGCATAAACTGACCCTTTGAGACACAGATTAAAAAAATTGCATCCTAGTTGCTAATAGCCTCAGTCTTTGTATCAAGAGTCAGAAAGGCCACAAATAAATCTAGGCTTATTGCTGTAACTGGCATGTTAGCTACTGTTGTCAGTTAAGTACTTGCCAAGCAAACCAAAATCCTGCATATAAAGGTACACAGAGCACAAGTACCTCAATTAGCTTGAAAGCCTTCCTAAAGCAGCATTTACCGTTACACCAAAACAGCAAAATTTTGCTTGTAGTCACGTTGGGCTTACAGGGGCTGTTAGTAGAAATGAGAGGCCAGCGTTGTGTTAAATACCTGTCTGATCTGGGGATAACTTCATGTCATGCTGAGTGCCAGGACCTTAACCAAAACACCCTCTCTTTCAGGAGTGTCTTGTCTTATTTGTTAAGTTTCACTCAGTGTCCGCTACAAATAAGGTGATTTTTCAGCAACTGTTTTTTGTGACTATTAATTACATGGTTTCAATTCACTCACTCAACACTGAGGTCCTGTAGGCGAAATCCAAAATTCCATAAGCAGTGTCAATTCTAGTGCTTCTAGCAGGTGTTTCCACTTCAGTCTTTGCACACAATAAGTGCATGGATAATGAATGGATTTAGTATTGCTAAATATGCAATATTGCTACTTTAGAACATTGCATTTTTAGGTTTTTGTTATTTCAGTGTGGATTCAAAAGAATCCTTAAAGCAGACAACACCTTTTTTCCCTGATTTTAAATTTCATGTTCTGAAATAGTCATCTTGTTTATGGTAGTTCTACCCAGTAAATAGCTTATACTCATTTTAAACAATTTCCAATAACTTTTAGTCACAGTGCTGTTTGCAAAAACTTTTCAGAAATCTAATGAAACTAACTTTTAATATAGAGAGGGTGATTTTGAGGGGGGGACCCAAACTTTATAAACACACAATCAGGAATATTGCTGCATACTCTTAATCCTGCTATAATTTTATTACATAAACTGTTTGATAGTTTCATTTGAACAGTGCTGTACAGATGTAGAATAACTCTTAAGTTGACACTACCTTAGTTTAATAAAAATGGTATTCCATTTTTAATTATTTCCTGGCTAACAGTAGCAGTGAAAAAAACTATATGCAGAAATCTCAGAGGAAAAACATGTAATACATCTATTCCTCTGGAAGTCATTACATTAGCAAGGAGGTGGTTTCTAAAGCTACTGAGACCTTTATGTATGTGGCATCACTAGACTGGGATGACTGATGCAGCAGGAGATGTTGCTCTCTGTATAAGTAGTACTAATACAGGAAATAAAAGATTTGGTCTTTTAGTGAACAGGGCATCACTCTAAGGTAGTTTAAAGGGTGAGCAGCCTGTGAAATTCCAGTTACACTGTGGCTTCTCTATTTCTGACAAACTCTGCTTTTTATTAGTGGACTGTGCTGGTAGACATGTCTGTTTGATCATGTTTTTGTTCTTCATGTTGTCCCTCTTGGAAGTAAATACCATTGCTGCACTGCTTTTCGTAATTGTAATATTTGTTTGCTACTTGAAGAGAATATGCTTTTCTGCCCAGCCCAACAACTTGCTCCCAAAGAATCTCTTGAAACTGCCCAGGTAAAATGTTGCTGATGGCAGGTTTCAAGATCTTGGGTACCTGGATATGCTTGTACTATATTTTGGGGGAAAATGGATATTGAAACAACTGGTTATCTGAAACATGCAAAGAGAGTTTGCTTTTTAACAGGAACCTGGAACTTAGAGATGGCCTAATGGTACAGTATCAGATGTAGTGGGCATTTAAAAGCTGGCACCCTTTTTTCAGACCTAATCAGATACTCCTGTTAATTAGGCAGACTTTGAATTAATTCTAGAATAAAGTTTTAGTTGTTCTACTGACAGAAGCTTGGCCAGAAGGTTCTCATGTCTGTTTTCATTTGGGCAGCTCATCATATGTTCGGAGTATCTTACTCATTTTGACTACATGGAGCTAATGTGAATCTAAAATTTAAACATCTCTGCTGCTTTTCACATCCTTTCGACAAGGAAAGGTTTCTTGATTATTGGCCAGAAGTGTGCCTGATCGCCTCATCAGGACTTAAGGACAGAACCTCTTTTTCTGAACTGAACTGTGGAATGTTTGGGAGATTATAAAAGTTTTTCCGGTCTTACTCATTTACAATTTACTGTAGTCTCCATTCCTCCCTCCTGACTCTCAGCGTCAATCACAGAAAGAAAACAAATATTCCTGTGAGAGATAAATGTAAAATTAGAGCACAAAAGGGCTTTGATTTTGAGGCTGTTAGAAATGGAATCATTTGGTGAAATTTTGTTGTTTTAATACATTGATTCCAGAGGTATTGCAAAGATTTATTGGTAAGATACCAGGCATACATAATGGGGGTTTTTTTAATAAAGTGTTGAATGATTCTGCTTTTACAACGCTAGAGAAGATTGAAGAATGGAAAGTACCTGAAGAACTGAGTAGTTCAGAAATAAGTATCAGCTATATAAAAGTGTATCTGGGTAAAGAAAATACAAAAGTATTTTGAGGCGTTTTTAAGAAATAGGTAAAAATCACGTGACAGAGCAAGGACAACTCATCATCTTCCTGTACCAATACGTTTATGTTTATAAATAATCTTACTGCTTTTCAGTGCTGTTACTGCTTGTCCCTGGTAAGAGTTTGTGAAACTTTTTTCTGTGTACTGAAGGCTTAAAATTAATTTTTGACAGTCATTTATAGGAAAATTAGTTGGCTGAGCAGTCACATAATGGGACACCGGTGTAATTAATGTCAATCTAGGACTAAATATCCTGGTCAGATTTCTACAGTGAAGTTTTTCGCGCCACACATATTCAGTAGTAGGCATACTGTTAGACCTAATCTGTTTGGTTAAGGAACAAAATTTGAAACCATTCTTTCCTTCACTAGCTCATTGGCAATAAATGAGCCTTTAACAGAACAAATGTACTAATCAAACATTGTTACTGCTTCTCTTGGGATTAGGGACATCCTAAAGAATTAGATACCGAAATTGAATAAATTTTAATGAAATACCATATTCTTGATAATTACTGGTTGTGTTCAAACTACTATTTGTTTGATTGCTTAGAAAAAACAGAGAGAACTTGCCAAGATGAGAAGGTGTCTAAGACCAGAGGAGATGACTAATCAGTTGAACCAAATAGACCTAAACTTGCAACGTGAACAGTTAGAAGAGAGCTTCCAACAGCTTGTTTCAGATTACCGAAGAGTCCTAGAACGACTTGCACAAGCATGAGGATCCTCCCTGTACAGGAAACTTGCAGATATCTATAGTGTTGTAAAGCACATCCTTAATTGCCACTTAACTGCAAAAAATCTCATGTGACGTTTTAATCACATTAAAGATGACTTGTGTTTCTGTGCATTTTGAATATTTTCTATTTTTGTGTCGTAGATTTTAAAATGTTGTACTTTAGGTTTGGGGGCACTTCTTGATGAAATAAACAATGTAGATTTTCAGATAGAGTGTTACTTCAATTGTATGAATTTTCTTTTTCCCTTTTGTTTTGATCAAGATTTAATAGATGCTTGAATAGGAAGTTAATATATAAATTTAAGCAATCTCTTAAATTTCTCCTAACTTGATTCTCCTCGGGCTGTTTTCCTTGGATCCTATTGTATGGCATAGGGCTTGTGCAGGTTTAATGTCGTATGAGCAGATTACAAGATTGGTTCTGTGGTCTCTCGGGTGTTTCCTGTGTACAGACTCTTTACCCTTTGCTAAGAGTGGATCCTGCTGCTGAAAGCTAACAGACCCGTTCTGTTTAAGCCTCTCATGTGCCTCAAGCCCATTCTTTTTCAACCCCCCAAGTTTTCAGGTTCATGATTTTCAGGAAGATACCTCACAGCTGGGGAACCAGCCAAGACTTTGTGAGGACTCCAAAAGCACATCTACTAGTGAAAGAAACAGAAATCTGTAGGAAGCAAGTGCCTTTATATAGTTCCTTGATTCTATTTTGCTATCCATTACTCCTCAGATCTGAGGTTCTTAAATAACCTGTCTGTCCTCCCCCAAAGGAAAAAATTGTTACTTTTTCGGGTAGTTCAGACTTTGGAGGACTTAATCTGAATAAGGATCATTGAAATTTATTAAGCATGTTTGATGGTCCTAATGGGATTCAGGTCCAGCTTTCAAAACTGGAGTTTGTAGATTGACAGTCCTCCACTATCTGATGTGATGTGGAGGAAGTGAAATAATTTTTAAATATTTAGAACCTGGGGGATTTTTTGTATTTTCTATTAAATTATTTTTAGAAATTTTAATTCCAGATTAGGATATCTTGTCTGTATGATACGTCTTTCAGCTACTGTAGTATCTAAATCTATTAATCAATAGTAATAATTGTTAAAAGATTTTCCTGATAATAGTAGTAAGGCTGAGGTTAAATTGGGGAACTTGGGGGTTGGTTTTTTTTTTTCTTTGGTTGGTTTTGGTTTTTTATTGAACCATGTTCAGATCTTGGTAATAAGCCAGAAGTAGGAAAGCTGAACTGAAGAATTGTGCTTAAATTTGGTTCCTGTGTAGAGGTCTAGGATACTTCTAGTGTTTCTGGGGCAGCCTGCACTAACACTCCCTGAGCTTAAGAAAGGCCACTTAAGAAACTGCAGGACTGACAAGAAGAAATACTGCCTAATGGGCTGCTTGCCCACTTAGAAATTACTGAGCCAAAAAGCACAAAATTGCTTTCCTTAATCACAATTTCCTTTTGCTATTCACAAATAGTGAAACTTCTCTCACATAGTGATGAGGGCAGATTTATTTTTTCTTACAGATCAGAATTTTTTTTTCTTTTTATGTTGACATAGTGGAAAGAGTTTGAACTAGTGCTTCCAGTTCCTTCAGTGGTTTCTCATTCCAGTATGGTCTTGGGAACATTCTAAGATGTTGGGATGTGCCTGTGAACTGCGAAGCTTCTTGACATGAAAAATAGGAATAAACAGTTTCTTAGGTCCAGAAAATTTGAATCCTTCCATCCTGCAGCAGATTACAGCTTCTACAGCTCTGCTGCCAGGAAAGACCTCGTGAGTACACCCTAATCCATTACAGTAAATTAAGTCAATTATCTGAAGCAATCTTCATCAGCAAATTCAACTAGCCCTGCTGACTTTGTCTGAAGTGGTCTTAACTGTCTGGACTATCCCTTCCCTTGGCAAAGAGAAGGAGGCAATAATCTTGTTGGACAGCTAGAAAACTGCAGCAGCTCTTCTGACACTGCTGAGGGGCATATGCCAGTTTCCTTCAGTAGGCTTGCAGGGTGCATCTGTTTGAGCTAACGTTTTAGAGACTGCATTCATGGTAAAATTGACTAAATACCCACATTTCAGGATGCTACTAGACAAAGTCCTAGCTTGCCAGTCTGGATATTTTGTTCATGATTTTCAACAGGGTAACAAATTTCACCTACAAGTGAACTGCAGGATGCTTGTCTCAGAAGTACACACAGCAGCAGCTCCAGCTGTTCAGTGAGTCATACTGTGAAATAAAAAAGTGTAATACTATTTATAAAAGTTCAGCAAGTTTTGTGTAATTTTGTAAGTTTTTATTTCTGTATTAACCTAACTAAGAACAGGGACCTCCTACTATATTTAAACAAATACTTTGTGGTGTAGTACACAACTAGTGTTGTTTGACTTTTGCGTGCTGAGAAGACCTGTGAACTACTAACAGATGTCTGTATGGAATTGCAAGTAGGTACTGGAGGGGTTCAATTGTGTGGATTTGTGAGCTGACAAATTAACACTGAGACTTAGCAGAAACTCTTTCACTCTAGATGTTGGGAGCATGAGAATTGGATAGCTGAAGTTGAATGCTATTGGAGCCCTCTCTTATTCTGGGCACAATATGATGCTAAAGTAATCCTGGATTAAAAATATTTTTGTTCAAATACTTAATCTGTTATTCTAGGTTTCTTAAGCTGCTATTGTTCTTTTCAGTTATTACTAGCTAACAGAAACTTAAAGCAAACACTAATAATAGTCTTATTAATAATAGGTTTCTGCAACTTTTTTTCTGCATTTTGATAAAATCCAGATTCTTCAATCACTTCACTCAAATTTCAAGTGAAACTTTGCACACCATACTGATAAAGCATTTTAGAGAGTTTTTTACATTTGAATATTCTTTTCAGAATGTACATAAGTTCTGTAAGTATATTTATAAAGTTTTTCATTGTAGATGCTTCTGGCATCAGGTTGCTGATTTGCACTTCCATCTCTTACAAATCCAGCCACAGCAGCAGTGAATCTACTTCAAGAAAATTCAGTAGAGTATCTAAAATAGTGAATTTAGTTCAATTGGCAGACACAAGTTTTCTTCCAATGTAAAGATATTGTCAGCAGTGCTAATACAAGATTTTGTCCTAAGAGGTAAATAAAGCTCTGAAAAGTGTTTTATGTTCAGAAACCTGGGTCAAACTCTTCCCTTTCAGGTATTTTTGAAACATAAAAGTTACCTACTGCAGATACTAGGAAATAACTTCTTGTTCAACAACTAATAATCTCAAGAAATACAACAGAATACCTATAGCTTCAGAACTGAGAAAGCAAGCTACCAGAAGCTGCAGGATTTGAAGGACACTAACTGCTATAGTTGGGGGAATAAAGGTTTGTGTGTTGCTGAAGGAGTGTCTTGGGCAGCAAATGTCTTTGCCTCCTACGAACCAACAAACAAAGCTGCTATGTGGCAGTTTAGGCAATTCAAGACTGACCTATTGTCTCTCTCCGCAATGTCAGCAGGAGGGTAAGCAGCCCATAATGTCTGTATGAAGGATTTGTGTGTGCTTATATAGATTTTTCTCAATTCCTTTTTTTGTCTCTCACTGAGACTTTGTTGCTCTTTATGCTTCTCCTTTATCGTATTTTATGACTGTCAGACACTAGAAAGCTTGAAAATCTTATGTTGCATATTTTGCCTTTTTACCTTTCCTCACGGTGTCAGTTCTGACCTGCTTTCTTCAGTATCAAACTGTTAGAACTAGAAATACCTGTTACATTGGTAAGCCTATCCTATAAAACCTCGGAGTTTCAGCTTTCAAATTTAAAATTATTCTGTAATGCTACTGCTTGCTAGGATAATTTGGACTTGAAGTTGAAAAAAAAGACAGCATAGTAAAATATTAACATCTGTATCTCATAAGGAAGTATGTGTTGCAGATATGTCCATTTTCTGAAAAAAAACCAGCCTAAAGTCATTGGAAATATTTTTCCCCAGGCTGTCAGTAATTTCAGCTGGTTTACACTGCCAGCTCATTTCTCCAATGATCAGAGAGATTTCAATCTAACCCTGAGTTCTTTCTATTAAAACATTCCATTTACAAAAGGCAGTTAACCACACCAGTGACAATATTTGGAATTGTGAGGCTAAAAATTTAGTGCAGCCAGTAAAAATGGAAGGCTATTACACAAAGCAATACAAATAGATGCAAGCTCGGCTCAGGCAGGGCATGCTATCTGCCATCGTACTGGCTTATAACTGGTGGGAAAATTGTAGGAATGAGCTTGCCTCCCTATCACTCATCTCTTTTACAATATAAAAAGAAAAATAATACAAATACCAGTTTCTACTCATAGCTACTCTTTCAAATACATGCTTACCGGGTTCTTTGTTCCTTGCACTAAAGCCTTAAGTAACATGCATTGCAAGAAACAAGATTACACACTGGGTATCTGAGCTTCCTTTCACATCTAGAACAGTACAAGCTAGTATACAAAGGATCATTAATCCAACAGTTTTCAGATTTCCATGTTCAAAATACTTGGAATTTTCCAGACCAGAGGCAAAGAGAAAAGGTTGAGGAAAATATCCTACTTTGGCTCTTCAAAGCTCATTTCAGATATAAGGCTCCCACCCAAACTGGAGGAATCTCAGGTAATGACACAATGAAGACAAAGCCTTGGGAAGAGGATTCAGAATTCCCTCTTTGCCTTTACAAAAAATCTATATAGCAGGAGTGGTACTGTGCACTGTTTTTTTTCTGAGAGTAGCACTAGTTTCTTTCTTTAGTAAATAAAGAACATGTAATGCTGTAAACATTCCTCACGCAGGAGGTATGTACTCCATTTGTGGTTGTCGCACAGTTCGAGCTGAAGAGATAAAACGTAAAGAAAATCTAGATCAATGGGAAGAGCTTGACATCCCTTTTCTTGTTTCTAAATGGTAGGGCAATAAGGGAGATGTTCCATGTTCAATAGCTGCTATTTTTAGATGCTTCCCTTTCTTCTAGTTAGGCTTTTCTCTGAGCTATATGGAGTGTTCATGTTTTAAAACTTCATCGTTTCATAGAAAAGAGAAAATCTTTGCCTAGAATGAATTTAATATGATGGGGACCTGTAAATATGTTGTTTTTCTTTCCCTAGAGCTGTGATATAAATTTTATTTGGTGTAGCTTTACCTGGTTATATTTATTTTGTATCACTGATGTAGGAGGTTTCTGGGTTTTTGCAAGTTCAGGGCTCCAACTCTCTCACCCTGGATCAGATGAACATCAGTGCTGAGAAAAAGAACACCTATTTGTGATTAGAGCAGGACCCAAACAGCACCAGTCTCATCAGCAAAAGCTGCTGTGGAACTATATCATCTTTTAAGACAATCTTAGATAGGAAGGTCTAACCCTAACTTCAGAAGTATCCAGCTGCTATCCTTAAACTAGAAGCATATTTCTATATTGCTCTCTAAAAGATTTTGTATGTACATAAGATACAATTCTCCTGTCTTACAGGCTGTTACAGACTCCTTTGGAACTTGCATGTAAAAACCTAGCTTTATGTCTTCTTTAGCACACTTTTGCTTATTTTAGTATCAGCCTGCCTAATTTGGGGAGGAAATAAAGTTGAGATTCTACATTTAGTGCTTCGTGGCTTTGATAGCACAGAACCACTGTATGTGAGATGGGATGTGAAACATTCTTCAAAGAGACTCTTTCACACAGATGTATTGAATAAACCCTGGGCTGAAAAGTGATTTCTCCAATACTGCCTCTCAACCTGAAGCTCAGGACATCTTGAGACATCACTGTCCACCTTAAACATTTCAGGAGATTTGTCAAATGTAACCAAAAGACAATTATACACATGAAGAAGAAAGTGATGTATTTTCTTTTGGTGACAAAACTTGAACACAGTGGAGTATGATTTTTACAGGTTTGCTGTGTTAGGATCTGATGTATCTCTCTTTTCGGGGATATTCACCCTCATTTTACTGCTATAAAAGTCCTAAAAACGTTATCTGTTTTTTATATTTCTTAGTAAAAGGAGAAAACCTGCATCTAAACATAAATTAGAGACTACTGAATAATGACTGTTGTTAGGCTTAAGGTGCATCCAGAAACTGCAAAAATTACACAGTTTGCTTGAAATGTAATTGATTGTAATTTGATTGATCTTCTCTTGTTTTATGGCATGCAAAAGTAATTGGTCCAATCTAACCACTAGTCAGTACCGACAAGTATTTGTGAAATAGCCTGACACTTAAGGACAAGGTAATTACAAAGGTGGTAGCAGCATAACTAGAATTGCCTCCATTTTGTTATGCCATCAACCAATTTTCAGGCTGTTACAATAAGGAATTTGGGGCTTACAGCTGCAGACAAAAGCCAAGCATTCACTTCATTTTCTCTATCAGTGGCCTTATTCCACTGAGTGGGAAATACTTGCTGACTCAAACAAGAAAGGTGAGACTAGGCTACCCTAGAGGTCTCTGTTTCTCTCCTTTAGTGACAGTTCAGGAAAACGTGGTGAATTACTCAGCATACTGTTGTGGTGAATGAACCAACCAGGGGGCCAGAGAGCCCAGAAACAGAGGTTTGGTGGGCTAGTACCAAAGAGTAAAAGCCCCTTTCTGTGAAATGGCTCCTGCCTTTGAATTCCTAGGATTCCTGAGGGGTGCTTCGGTCTACAGTTGACAGCCACCCCTTGAATCCTCTAAGGGAAGGTAGCCAGACATTCCCCACCTTTCTCCTCTTCCTATAGGTCCCTGCTATGCCATCCCGCCCCCTTCCCTGTATCCCTTTAAAAAGCCCCTCAGTCTCTTATCTTGTCCTCTTCGCATCCAGTCACCTTCGAGGGAGCTTCTACAATAAACCCTTGGAACATCGGTGGAAGGGCCTCCTCTGCTCATTTGTTTCTGGCCACGCCTGGGCTATCCACAAGCCCCAGGCACGCTGGGCTTCGTGCCCTGCACCGCCCGGGCTGGGAGGCTGGCTAGCGAGGCACTGAGGTACCACGGGGCGTTCTCCCCTTGTGTTGGACATTCCGGATCAGGCTGCAGCCCTCCCCCAGCCTGGCCAGCGTGCTGGCGAATTAATATAGCATACAGGGATACTTGCATGTGAAGCGTGCTGTTCTCTTTAAGCACACACAAGCACACCCACTCAAGAGTATCTATAGTTGCTTAGGCCAAGCAGCAGAATGTGTGATTGCTTTACACTGCACATTGTTGTTATAGAGCTAGTGGTTGTGTCTGGATTCCTAAAGCCTTGCCAAGATACAGGAGAGGATAAAATGATGCCTAAGGCAATTCAAACTCCTGAAAGGCCATACTACGTTGTAGAATTAGGAACAAAGTGAAGATGTGCATGTTTTGGCCCTGCAAATTAAATGTGTGCATACCTGTCACCAGTGAGCAGGGTCATGGTGCTCATGAGGTGTAACTGATCAGCTTAGTAATGCTTTCTCTACGTTTACTTCTATATCTTTATTTCTATGAAAATCTTATCATTCTCCCCTCACGGAATAATGATGATGAAACGTGTCAGTTCATGCAGAATGTGGCTATAAGAAGTGGAATATTTTAATTTTTGGAGGCAGTGCAAGGTATTGTATTTATCTTTAAGCTACTGTGTGGTCTGGATATAAGCTACACGATAGGCTGCCTATCATGCTGTGGCAGCCAATTAAGAGATGTACTTTTACTAGCAAAGTCTAAGAGGATCACAGCACATTTTTTTGATCAAAGAATGCTTGGAATTTGCTGCTTAAAATCAGAAACGCTTGTCATGTAACTTTTAGGTTCAAACTTTTTGGGGGCTTTTGCCAAAGTACACATAGGTAAATATACTCAGCATTTCCATCTGCCTTGGGCTTTGAGTGTATTCTTCTTAACTAAGTGATAAAACTTGTACATGGAAAGTTAAAAACTACTAATGGCTGTACCAGGAGGTAAATAAATCCGGAGATAAACAGCCTCAGTTCTCATTTGACAATTTACTTACTTATCCCACAGGTTACCACTGCGTGTGTACACATCTATGTATGTAAGGACACAAAGATCATTACATGTGTGTGAGGATGTAAGAAAGAAAAGATACTTGTATTACTTCTACATTTTGGAACGCATCTAGTGGGTTTTGAATGTCTCCAGAGAGGCAGACTCCAGCCCTTCCCTGGGCAGCCTGCTCCAGTGCTCTGCCACCCTCAACATAAAGGTCTTCCTCATGTTGAGATGAAACTTGTGTTTTAGTTTATGGCCATTGCTCCTCATCCTGTCACTTGGCACCACTGAAAAAGGTCTGGCACCATCCTCTTGGCACCTGCCTTTGAGGTATTTCTTTGCATTAATTAGATCCCCTCTTAGTTCATAAAGAGTAGTTCATATTTTATTCACAAAAGTACAAGTTGAGGGGGAGAGTGGTGGTGTTTCCTTGCTTGCTTGCTTAGTTGGTTGGGTTTTATTTAATTTTTAATGGAAAGAAATTATGAGGTCGCTCCAGCACTCATGGGATAGTACGGTTGCAACTCATGTGGGACCGAGTATCACTTTCGGCAGTTGTGTCTCACTGCCACGTCTCCCGCTGGCAGAAGGAGCAGTCACCAATCCCGCTAGGGATGTTGTCGAGCTGAGCAGGACGGGGGCCGTACAGAAGGGCAGTGAGCAGCACCTCGGGGCACCAGGGAGGCGCGGTTCGGTTCGGTTCGGTT
>VWPU01022105.1:0-15981 GCA_013398955.1 Callaeas wilsoni | reverse complement strand
TATATTTATATTTATATTTTTTAAGTAAAATAAGGCTCTATAAGGTGTGAGAGAAGAAACTGGCCTTTTAGAACTGATGGAAATAGTCTAAAAAGTGAGGATACAGCTCTGAATATGATGTACTCTATGTCACAGTAAGCTTCATAGTAACAGAATTCAGCATTTTCTGTTTAGTCCTGCTTTCTTCCATATTTTAATGAGCAGATATGTTAATTTTGAAGTTAAAGTTCTTGGACAAAATTAGACTATATGGGGATTTTGAAATCCTTTTGCTAACACAAAGTCTTCAGAAGTATGAAGATAATGGATATTTTGGGTTTGCACAATTAACATTTCTACATGGCACCTTTCTACTGTTCAAGTACAGTAGAAGCAGATGGGAATTGAAATTTTTAAACTAAAGTTCTGAGCTGAAGACAGAAACTTAATTTTTCAGTTCTTGATTTCATAATTTGGGAGTTTCTTTTCGTACTTGTGTTAGGGGTCTCTTACAGCCATTGCATGAAAAGAGAGACTTGAAGAAAATTGCTTTGACTCTGCAAAGTGTGACAGACTTGATTGCTACCACAGCGAATCAAAACCTTTCACGAGGCAGTTCCCTCATGCTGGACTCTACTATTGATCCAGACCTGAGTCAAGGAAAATGCATAAACCCCCTTATACAAACCCCAGCGACAGGCAATCAGCAGATCCTGAAAACCAATTCAAAGTTACTGGTTTCAACACAAACCTCAGAAACTGGCCAGCAGACTGTTGAGGTAAAAACATGTCACCTGAAGTTTCAGCTTTCCAATCCACAATTGATAGCTTCAGTCACTGGAGACAACTAATCAATTACCTGGCGTGAATAATGATGGGCTATCAGAAACCTTCTTCAAACTATTACTCAGCTGCTGAACTGTGTTAAAACATGACATTGATAACAAATGCAGCGTCATGATTTGGAAGACCTGTTGCTTGCGCATGGTAAGGACGTTTCCCTTGCACAATATAAATAAATTTTAGCATAATTCATTTTGCATGTGACCATGGAATACCCAGGTAGCTACAGGATTTAAAGCAAACCAAAAGCAGAAGTTCAACATTGTAATATGTTGTCCAACATTGTAGTGGTCTAAGATAAGCTTCAACCATGTGATTATGAGATCAGTGAAGCTACTACAAATTTTTATAGGAATTTTCACAATATTTAAATGAAATTTTTAATATATTAATAATAGTTTACTTGCACATGTCTGCAGTGCAAGTTCTTATTTTCTACAGGTATACATATATATGGGTATATTGCAGCATAGTATAAAGCAGGGTGAGACTTTGAAGTCTCAGTCCTATTTCAGAAATAGGATAGCGGCCTCTAAAGGGTTAGGGACTGGTCATGAGGACAGTTTTGTGTCACAGTGGAAACAGAAGGTACCTCATTTGAATCTTATCTTGGGGACTTTCATTCCAACACTGTCTATTTTTTCTGTCTATAGGAGCTTCTTAAGACCCATCTAGAACAGGTCATGTGTGTTATGGATGTGCACGAGGGCAGCTGGTTTAAGGAAATAGCTGTCAATCTAATTTTTATTCCACTTTAAACGTGACATAGCAAATGCATAGACGAAACTATACATGTGAAGAAACACTGAATGAGCCTACTCAAATGTTATAGTAAAGAAAAAAATCTGAGCCCTTCATAGACATTCACAGAATCAGCAAAGTAATCTTAATCCATAATCCTTGTGTGATGTAATCTGCTTTGGTCTACTGGCAGAAATCATGCTAGGTCAGCTCATTCCAGTTATGCTTTGGGTTTGTGCTTTTCAATTCTACTAACTGAGAATTAAGGGGGAAAAATGAAGTGGGTAAGAAATACTAGGCTGTGAATATTAAAAATCTTTACCCCCTTGATACATTTAAGAATTTGCAGAAATTAGCAAGTAATTTGAGGAAGTTATTGTGAAGAAAATAAACAGATTTTACTAGGTGCATAGCCATTATAACTTAAAAAAAACCCTGACACTGATAAAAATCAGTCTGGACAAATATGTTTTGAACTAAATGAGGAATCCCACCTTGTCCATTAGTTTGCTTGAGGAATGGTTGTTACCAGTTATAAGACCCCAGCTCAGACAGCAAAAGTAAGTGTGAACTGGCAGCTGTCCAGAGTTGTGTTTGTGTGTGTGAGAGTAGGGCACATGGCAAACGGGTTTTGGATCAGGACTGGCTATGCTTTGTATCTTTTTTGTTCATTGCTGCCTATAACTTCATTAATTATGTTCCTGACAGTTTTCTAAATTAAAAAGGACTATTTGAAAAAATGCATAATGAAGTAAGGTATAACACTGATATATTCCTGCCCTGAAAGTAATGGGCTTCTAAATAAAAATATCTTGGATAAGCTAAACCTTATATAAGATGGTTATGTTATAAAACAGTATGTGGAATTGAATTACTCTCCTGCTATGATGAATTGGAATCAGTGATTTTGCAGTCTGTGTTCAGCATTAAGGGCTACACGAAATACTCCGTTGCGCCAGGGAGGATATGAAGAGATTAGAGAGACTAATATATCACAGACTAACCTCTTTGCTCTGGACGTTTGCAGGGACACAGGCAATTCTCATTCTGCTGCTTTCTGGAGCTACTAGATATCAAAACAAACAAAAAGAAATCAAGATTGTAAGGAAAGCTGAAGTTCAAGGTAAGCAAATCTTTTATTAGTCATAATTTTCCATGTTGAGCTGATTTTCCTACCGAATTGTGAATTTAAGTACCAGATATAATTTTTTAGAAAAACAAAAAGAAAAGCACTGGTTGAATAGTTACTAGTAGCAACTAACTCACCTTTTGTTTCATATCTCCTTGGTGGAATTCCTGAATGATAGTACTGTTGATCTCAACTTTTTTTTGATTTATGAAAAGAAGGATACTTCTAGCTAAGTGGTAAAAATTAGGGTATTATTAGGAGTTGCTTATTCCTCGAAAAATATCAAAAGTCTCTATGAATACACAAAAAATCACATGCAAGAAAATAGATAAGCCACACAAATAATTTTTATTTTCATAGAATCATATAATATGTTAAAGGGAAATGTAGTCTTATATAACATAATCTTTGATCGTAATTAATTGTTTTATAACATAGGTTAATAGTACATAAGAAGTTCTAATTAAACAACACTTGTATGGCTTTCTTGCTTGCCCAACAGAAGAGATAATCTAGTTTATTTTCTTAGTATTGTAGAAACACATACTAAACTGCTAGGGTTGTTATGGCAAAATTTCTGATTCTTGTGTGGATTACCCTTTTCTGGCTGTGTTCTTGATCAGTGGTATCAGGAGTTCTGTGAGCGGCTTTAGAGCATCACGAATACAACCTATAAACAATTAAGCAGCAACTTCACGCTATGGAGAGAGTGGTGTTTCCTAGAGGTGTTCATGAACAGTGAAATAACTGAGATTTCAAATGTCTGCTTGAGGAAAGGAAAAGAGAAAGAAGGACAAATCAAAAACCAAAAAACAATCAAAGATTGGAGTAAAAACTGATGAAAAATAACAACTTCAATCCAACTATTGAAGTCTTAACTGTTGTGTAATGCTCTGTGTAAACGTGCAGAGAAGGGAACTATCAAATTAGTCATATTGCTAAATGCTACTGTTTTGCATTGTTAAACTTCCATGTACATAGGAAAAATGATCCTAAAAATAGTTTCATGTAAGTTATTTTGATTTTTTTGTAAAGTACTGTGAACATCATTGCTGAAGATATTTAGTAATTCTAGAAATTTCTAGGTCTTAAAAATATCTGGTGAAGAGGTACTACACTTGACATTTATTAATTTTTTAAGTAGCAAATGTGAGTCAAAAATACAGTTTTGACAAAAATTTATTAAAGGTATGAAGTTTTAGACTACTTATAATTAATTTATAGAAAATTTTCATAAAAGTAGATATAAAATAAGAATTCTCAAATAGAGAGCAATAGAAGCCAAGTGACCACAGTAGGAGTTTAAAATTGAGCAGGATGTTGAAACTCTTATTTTAATGTTGTATATAAGCCTGTTCATGCTGTAAGGGAAATTTTATGCCTATGCCTACAGGGTTTTGTCCAAAAATACTGATTTTTTGCAGCTGGGCTTTTGTGTTTAAATATTTTTCTTTTTATGGGAATAAATAACTTCTCAAATGATGTCCTAGCCAGTTTAGGGCAAAAATGTAGCAAATAAGGCAAGGTGGTAGTCCTCTTGTGTTTGTGTGATCCTCACGGTAGCAGAAAAAACATTTCTGGCAGCTGAATAATTCAGCACTTCATGGATTTACCAAAGACAAGTAAGTGAGTAAGGAACTTCTGCTGAGGAGTTAGGAAGGGACTTAACTGGGAAGGGATTTGAAAAAATAAAATTCAAAAATGGAGCTAGTCCTTAGGGAGGAAGTCAAGATTATGGAATGATAAGAATACAGAAATATCTATAAATTCAAACCCGAGACTGTTGGCAGTTGTTAAAACTTGGTCTTTTAAGAGCTTTGATTTGCTGCTCTTGAGTTGTTTCTGGAAGGAGATACCTTCAATGAGTGGGAATCTTGCCTGTGTTGTAGATTTCCTTAATTTAATTTTATTTTGTGGACTTTTAGGTCCAAGGAGCATAGTCAATAGCAAACATTGCTGTACTAGAATTTGTCTATGAAATTTTGGTTTGTAAATGATATTGGGAGAGTTATCCCCTTAACACAGAGGAAAACATTTGAATTTATAGAACTCTTCTTCCTTATTTTGTGCAGGCAAAATCAGAAAGTAAACCAGTGAAAGGCCTAAAAAGCATCTAGATCATACTTTACAAAGACGAATCTTAGATTTCAAAGTCACTTTTCTAGGTCAGTGGAAAGAATATAAAGGAGGAGAAAGAACATCCATTTATTTAGCATAGAGCTGTAGATGCATATTTCCTCTTAATCTTTGCATAAACCCATTCTTTTAATGATAAAATGTTTTTATCTTCTCTACAGTCATAAGACTATCAAAGATACTGTGGTAAAGGGCAAAGTTGAGAACTCAGTTAGGTCATACCCCACCTCTCCCATCAGAACCCGTGGGGAGTGCTCAGCTGCTGTTTGATTCTCTTTGTGTGCATTCTGAGTTAGAGCTGATTATTTCTACTTTTATTTTTGTAAATGTAGTACAGGTGCTAAGGGAATTATAGATAGACAAAATGATGACTTAAAGATACTTCAGGGCAGGGGAAGAGGAAAGATGAGATGAAAGAAGGGAGAGGATCCATGTGGGAGGGAATATTTGCTTGTTTTAGCTGAAATTGTAGATTCATCTGTCCTCATATCCTCAGAATTTCTTTGTGTGAATTAGTCTAAAGGACTTCAGGAACTGTTAAGAAACTTCATTAAATCTGCTACAACTCTGAGTATCTCTGTGCTATATAAATGAACTCTGTTAAAGTGAAAATTCGCTTTCAGCTGGTGAGTTAATCTCAGATGTTAAAATCAATGGATGCAATAGAAAAAAAAAAAATAGCCAAGCCCAAATGGGTGAGGTTTATTTTAAGCTGAATTAATTTATAGTAGTAATTTAACACTCTTAATGAGTTATTTTTTCAGTTAGTTACTACACTTTATTTAACAATGAAGCTGGTAAGAGAAATGGGCTGGATATTTACATTCATAGTGTACTTGCTGCTGTTCTACAATCTCTAAAGTGACTGTATTTTGTTGGTTGTGCTACTTTGGGAAACCCTGTAGCTGAATTAGATCATAGGCATATTTGTAACTTTGGTTCCGTATTATTGCAAAACAACAAGTTTTTTAGCAGTATTCTATTGAATTAGAGAAAGGCGGTGGAGTCTCCATCCTCAGATGTATTCACAAGCTGTCTGTACATGTTCCTGGGCAATCAGTTGTAGGTGCCTCTGCATGAGTAGAGGACTTGAATGGGCTTGTCCAGAAGTTCCTTCCAACCTCAGCCATTCTGTCAGTCCGTGACTGTGAAAACATCCCAACAAACCTGTAAAAATATACTTTCTCAGGTCTATGAATGGCTAGATCATTTTTCAGAAATACCAATTGAAACAGTTCTCATACTCCTCTTCCTCCATGCCTCAAGCTGTTACAAAGACTTTTCTGTGAGGCTTAGAAACTGTTCTTGATCTTAACTGCAGGTGTTATTTGCACTGGATTTGTCATCCAGGGGCTTGTAGTGTAAAAGAAGAGAGCACTTAGGAAAGGCTTATAAACTTTACCTTTCAAGTATACGCTAAAACTGAGATTCAGCGGAAGACATGGGGACATCTAAATTTCAAGAAAACTGGCTCTGTGGCTTCCCACAAAGCTGTCTAACTTTATGAGGTATGCACTGCTCCCTTAAGTTATGTGCCCAAAGGTAGGTATGTAATGCCTTTTAATGTGCCTTATGGTAGGGCTGGCAGATATGACTGAGAATTTATAAAATATAGATCTTATAAAACGTCTCTTTCTTTCTGCACTGGCAGCTGAAGCCTTAAGTAGCATCCAACATGTTTATGCAACTGCATCCCATCTGTTATTCACCTGATTCCCTCTTAATGGTTTATGGACTGGCTCTCATCCAACAGCAGTGGGAGTCTGAACACTCAGCTCACAGGTAGAATTTGTTTGTGGGTACTTAAATGCAGGCATCCTTTTAACTTAGTTAAATCCTGCTCTAGAATCCAATTGCTTAGTGTGAAAATGATAAGGTCTCTGAAAATCGAAATGCTTATTTACAGAGTGCAAAAGCTGTTAAGAGCAGTGGACCTTGGGACCCAGAGGAGCTTTCCTCCCACGCCATTAGAGTTAACACTGCTGTGGTTCCCCGTTTGAGGTCCACCCAGTAGCAAGGCCAAGCATGTGTCACTTGTACACGCACGTATGCACACTCAATTGCTCCCTGAGTAAAGACACAGCGAGCAGATGAAGCTGTGAATTGCAAATCATAGAAAATCATGAGATACTTTTATGGACCGCACGACTAGAGTATGTGAGTTTTTAAATTCTTAAAACCATTAATTACCACTGTTAGAGTAAGATGTGTCACTGTTCCCATATAATAGATAAGAAAGCCTCCTACACAGCGGTACACAGTTAATCATTAGAAGTGATTAACTTCTACTGGCTACCTACAGGTATAAAAAAAATCTCTTTAACAACAGGAAGTCTTGGTTTCTTAAGCTGAGGATCATCTTTTAGGTTTAGCAACTTGTTGAGGAAAAAGGGACTGCTACATTGCCTGATGATACAAGCCACTGCAACGTGCTTAATTATCTAAAGAAAGTAGTATTGTAAGAGTTAGAAAAGTGTACTGAATACAGTAAACATGGGGATTTTGGACTATACTGAGTTTTGTCATTGTTTGTTTCATTATAGTAAAACTTTGGCATATAGGCAACAAATTATAAAATTTTTTTTTCCTTGCAAAGGCACTAGGTGTTTAATAAGAGAAGCTCTCCTTCTAAAATGGAGATTACGCCATGTGGAAATGTATTTCTGCAGAAGGTGTAAGAGTCTAATGAAAGTTGCACACAGCAGTGATGAGTATTGCATAACCAGTGGTAATATATATTTTCAGGTACTGGATGCTATGAAGGATTTACTGTTTGATATTAGAACTGTGATAAATGAGAGAAAGATATTATGCATTCCTGGGTGCTCATCTGCATGGGCACCAATGACACTGCCAGGGAAGACCCTGAGGCTAGCAAGAGCAACTAGAAGGCTCTGGGGACGATGTTTAACAGCATGGGAGTCCAGGTCTTATTCTCAATCCTTCTGGTAAAGAGGAAAGGCTTGGGCAGGACTAGATGTGCATTTAATGGGATCCCAGGTATATCTGAGATTTAGTGGGGTGGGGTCCATCCATGCTGAGACGGATGGAAAGAACGTCTTTAAGAATGACAAAGGTAAAGAGAAAGGAAATTGCTGCTGATGTAAAGGAGCAGCTTGAATGTGGGGAGCCCTTCTGTGGTACGGGCAACAGTGTAGTTGAGAGCTTGCATGTCAGGGTCAGAGGAGAGGCCAGTAAACATGACATTGTGGCAAAAGCGTGCTACAGACACTGAATGTGAGTGAAGAAGTAGACAGCCTTCCTTATACAATTGACTAAAATCTTTGTATTACAGGCTCTGCTTCTCTTAGGGTATTTAAACCTCACTGACACCTGACAAAAGGGCAGTACAGCAGGATACATCGCCAGAAAATTCTAGAGGTTGTCATGTACGACTTCATAATACAAATGTTGTGCGTGACAAGCAGAGGTGACATTTTCCTGGACATTCATGGCCTCTGAAGAGCTTGCTGGGGATGTGACAGTCAATGATGGGCAGGCTTGGTCAGTGACCGTGAAATTGCAGAGCTCAAGATCCTGAGGAGATTCCTGAGGAAGGCAAGCAACAAAACCCAGACCTCGAATTTCAAGAATGTAGACTTCAGCTTAGTGAGAGAACTCGGAAGTAAAATCTGGTGGGAAGCAGTATTGAAGGGCAAAGCAGCTCATGAAAGTTAGCAGATCTTTAACATCAGTGTCCTTGAAACAAAACAATGATCCATCCTAGTACTCACAAAAATTAGTATATATATCAGGAGTCTGTCTATATTAAACAAGGACCTGGCTGAGGTCCAGTGCAAAAAGAACATTTGTAGAAGTAGAAGTGAGAGCAGGCTAAGGAGGAATTTAGAAACATTGCTTGGGTAGGTACAGATGGTGTTAGGTAGGTCAAACAGTGGAAGAGGATAAAGTCAGTGATCTGAGTAATCTCAATATATACAGATCCACAGGACTATAAGGGATGCATCTGTGAGTTCTCAGATATTTGGCCAATGTCATATGAGGTAAGTCTTAGGTGTCCTTGAAAGGCTGTGGAGCCTGGGGGAGTTCCCTGATGACTGGGGAAAGGAAAATGCTACAACCATCTTCAGAAAGAACCAAAAATGATACCAGGAAACAAAGGGCAGGTCAACCTCACCTTCGTTCCTGGAAAAATCATGGAGTGAGTCCTGTTGTAAACCATTTCTAGACAAATGAAGAGGAAGGTGGTGAATGAAAATATCCAATATAGATGTACAACACGTAGGTCATGCTTTGGCCAATTGGATTGCCCTTATCCTGTTTAATGTGTTTATGAATGATCTGGAGGAGAAGGCATGAACCCTCAATGTGCACGATTCCAAACTGTCAGGTGAGGTCAATGTGCTCTGTGGAAGAGCTGGCATTTAAGGAGATGTAGACAGGCTGGAGGAATGGGCAGACACGATCCTGTTGAAATTCCGGAGGCATTTGTGCAAAGACCTTCACTTTAGATGGTCAACACTATATTGGACAGTATTACAGCCAAGAAATTGAGGGAACTGACTATTCCTTTGTACTCAGCATTTGTAATATTGCATTTGGAGTGTGGTGGCCAGGTTTGGGATCCTCTGCATAAGAAAGAAATTGACAAACTGGAATAAGTCCAGTGAAGGGTTGCCCAGACTGTTAGGAAAATGGAGTAACTGTCCTCTGAGGAGAGGCTGAGAGAAAGGTTTGTTCAGCTTTATGTAGAGAAGGCTCATGATGAATCATATCACTGTCTTTGAGTTCCTAGTGGGAGGAGACAGAGAAAATAGAGCCTTACTCCTCCCTGAGGTGCACAGTGAAAGGATGAGAGGTAATTGAGACAAGTTGCAACAAAAGAAATTCTGATTAGACTTAAGGTTGCCCAGAGAGAGTTAAATTTCTGTCCTTGGAAAGACTAAATTTGACTGAAAGTTGTTGTAAGCAACTTGATATATGTTGGCACTGTTTTGAGAAACTATTTGGTCCAAGTGACCGCCAAAGGTTATCTCTTACCCATTCTAAAATTGCTTTTCAACTAAAATGAAAATTGAGGCCTTTGGGATATATGACTGGTTTTGTGCCATTATGAGTGAGAAGCTATTTCTAGTGCCAAGAGTATAAAGCCTCTAAGTACATACCTGAAGAGAAGGGTAAACTTTCTTAGTCCTGAATAGATATACTTTCTGGGATAAAGACTGTTGTTTACTTTACCTGAAATGAGCAGTATTCAGAGCCTATACTAAGGACTATAGATCAAAGATATTTTTTTTTATGTTTTTCTCTTTAATTCCATCACAGAGACAGTTGGTAGTTCATGCCAGAAAACCTAGTTAATGTGTATTTAACATGGTCTACAAGACGTCACTCAGTACATGGTAAGCAATGGGCAGTACCCACTGGAACTGCATGCTCTGCGTTCCTGTTATCATTCAACTTGTGAGCTCCTACGGAAGGACACAGGTGCTTAACTTTAATCTCTTATCCTTGGAAATGGTAACCTTGGCAAATATTTAGGGGTTTTAGCTAAAACCCATGTAATACAAAAGAGTTATATTTGATAGCCCTAATGAATCTTAATATCCACTCCCCTCTACCCCCTGCCCTCCCCCCCCACCCCATTCATTTAGAAGACATAATTATGTAGCATTATGTTTAAAGTGAACCTTTTCTCTGTGACTTAGGCAGGACCTGAACATATAATCTAAATATGTACTTCACTAGTGAGACTTTCCTCTGTTTAGGCTATGAAGTTTTTCCTACTGTGTTCTCAGCATGAAAGAGATAACTGCTAGGGGAATTAGAAGTTTCAATACTCTTATCTTACCAATTAAAATCCTAAGAGAAAGATCCTGAGGGTCTCACTGTTATGCTCACTGGTACAAGCCCAATTCTTTATTTTAATATGATTTATCAGAATTTACTGCTAATGATAGCTCAAATTTTTCCCTAGGTTCTTCCTTGGGTTTGCTCTTGAATTGTAATAATTGCACATATGACTCTTTCACCATATAAGCAAATAAAAATTGAACTCTTTGTGGTGATATCTGTTCAGTTAGTTGGACTCAACTGCTGCAGGTAAATAAACTCATATTAAAGAAAGCAACAGGAGAACAACAGGACAGAACTACGATATTGCTGTTGCATGTTGTTTAGGATACAGCCTTTGAGATTAGTGGCTATTTTGTCCCATTCTTCACTTTAAGATGCAACTCACTATTTGTGTAGTAGAAATACTGATTGCAAATAATGTTTAAAATTGTAAGTAATCTCTACTATGCTCATATTGTGAGTATATTAGCATTGCTATGCTGTACTCATTTGCCAGACCATGTTTTGTTTAAGAAAATGTGTTTGTGAGATTGCTGGCAGAACTTAGCCAGGTGTCCATGCACTGGCTATTCAGTAGGGTAAAGTGCATGTATTAATCCTGTTACACTTAGACTGACGATAATGAAGCTAAATATCTGCAGAGGCTTCTCAGAAGTGATTTGTTTAATTTTAAAATGCATGCTATAACATTAACGCTATTATATCAGAGTGCACAGTATCCCAGAACGCCAGATATTCAGGTACTCTGGAATACTGCAAATAATTCTGCTCAGGATGTTTCATATTACCTGAGAGTTTTTATGCTGTATTCAGTTTTGGGTTAGGTGGGTTGTTTTTCCTTAAATAGGTGAGTTTTGAAGGATTTTTGAAACAGGGTAGATCACTATTCCACTAGTGTCTCAACTTGCATTTACAAAGTAATGGAATAGAGAATTCTGTGCAGAAAGAGAAGAGTTGTATATATTTGAATAGAAGAGCAAAACCACAGAATACTTTGCAAGGTACCTTGTTATCATAATTTGCTGGTTGTTTTGGTGACTAGTTACTCAGATGAGACTGGAGAGTAGTCATGATCTTGAAGAGCATTTGCTGTGCAGTGCAGTATCCAGCCAAACTTTGGTTGGTATGCAGTTGAGTGCAGTTTTGACACAGAATCAGAAATGGTGAGACAAGAAGCCTCGCTGGTGAGGGGTATCATTACAAGGCATTGCTCATTCTGTATAGCAGATGGGCTGAACTGCTGGATGCATCTTAGCCATCTCTTTTAAACTCCACAGCCTCTGTATCTCTGAAATGAGGTAGATAAATGTGAAAGGGCAGTGCAACATTTAGCTAAGCATTTGTAGAAGTAAGAATATGAAATTATTAATGGGTAGATTTTCATAAATATGTTTATGCAAATTCTAGCTTCTCTTCTAGCTTCCTCTACCTTCTTTTGTGGTACTGATCAGTACCATCTCTGGTAATCACTAACAATTAACACAACTTCTTCCTCCTTCACTTTTGTCTGGGCACAATGCCAGGCATATTATTAAGGTATAAAAATTTCTCCCATTTTGCTAGTTCATGCCAAGGTGTTACTGACCTCTTCCTTTCCTTTGATGATCTTAGCATTACTTCTCCAACTTCTATGCACTAAATGGCTATTTCTCAACAAAAATGTAAAGAGCACATCTATACTAAGTAGCCTGCTGATGAGAAAATTGGATGTCTTCAATGTTGTTAATCAGTAAATTAACTTCAAGCACTCATTTTAGTGCTGCAGATACACTCTTAACTGAGATTCCCTTGCCTTAGATCAGATTTAGCTCTGGCAAAAGATGAACTGGTGTCCTTGTGCTGCTTCTGCATACTCATCTCTAACTTGGACTGGCTCCTTTGGAGATCTGATGCATCTAGTTTGCATACCAAACTGGTCAGGCCCTGATGAAAGTACTGCATTACTGATAAAGCACAGTGTTTAGTCTGAACGAAGCTACCTCCCTTCAAATATACTGTGCCTTTGTTTTGCAGGGATAAAGATGCCATGTATGGTCTCAGAGTAAAATATATAAATGTTTGTGATTGTGCTGATCTATTTTGGATTTAAACGGATACAATGAAGATTCTACAAAAACTGTGAATAGGTCCTCAAAGGGTAGTTTGATTTGCTGCTGTTCGCGATTATCCTTTTTATATTACCTAGAATCAAAGAAAAGGCAACTTGCTTCTGTATCTCTGCCTCTAAATTTACAGAAAAAACTCTAATTTGCAAGCATTTTAAAAAAGACTTTTATCTCTGAAAGGGTTTTAATCATATTTTCTGTGCTAGAGATTAAGCAATTTATTTATAAGGGTTTTTTATCCTGGCACCAGTGAATTGTTTCTTGCAAGTTAGATATTAAAATTTTTGAGAAATAGGCTGATTCATTTGATAACTTTTCTTTCCTTACTACAACAGAATCTTATGACTCATTAGTTTTTAAGTTTCATTGGAAATTTATGAGCATTCTTGTCACTTTTGGACAGACCGTAAAATATATAGGGAGAAAGATGTGGAAATGATAAGATGTAGGGAAAATGGGCTTGTAGCAGGACTTTTGGAACAGATAACCATTGAATTTATGCTGTTTCATAAGAAAAGGTAAATGTCACAGAACTGTGAAAAGAGACAATTTCCACAAAAATCCCTAAGATATTTGAAATCATAATCAATTTTAAGGTGAAATCCTTGGCTCCAGTGAAGCCAGTAATGAACTTCCCACTGAAGGCAATTTCTCATCTTTTGCCTCTTTTTGAGCTCAGCTTACTTCCTTAGGCATTATGTCTCTTCCTCCTATCTTCTATCTCAGGACATGTTAACAGTGAAACAGAAACAGTGTATATAGTTTTAAACAGTAAGCATCAGCAGAACTCCTGTTTCCCCACTTTTAATTGTTTTATTGACTGAATTTATTGTGTTTTGATCTTGCTTGTCTGCATCTATACTCAACATATGCCATCTGATTTTAAACATAAGACAACTTCTCCATCTGAGTCAGAAGCACTAGCTACTTATTTGGCTTTGAATAAAGAAATATAGGGAGGTTGTTTGTTAGAAAACTTTCATTTGGGAACATTATAAATTTTCAGACTACCAACATAAAGGACAGAAATACCACCCTCCACAAAATATTCAATATTTAATAGTATTTTGAATGCTCACATTAGTAAGTATCAGAAAACCAAATGTTTTCAGTGATTAAATCCATCTTTCCCCATCTTTGTTTTGCACTTGTCATCGTCCATGCAGCAGCACTTTGCACACCTATTCATAATTACATATATGATGTTCACTTGTGCAAAATGATGTGGAGATGTGTATTTGTTTCCTTCTAACCTCCTTAACTGAACTTTATGTCTTTCCTTCAGACGACAAGGGAATCCACCTTCCTTCAGGTGTGACTGCATTGTGTGTTGCCTCTTGCACAGGCCTTTCTGGTGTCTTTACCTAGAACACCCTGTGAAGAGGCAGCCACTCACACTCATTGTCATGCTACTCCACTAAGACAGTTTTCTCTCTGTGCTTTATCATGTTCTCTGCCCAGCTGTTCTTTTGATGTGTAACTTGTAGCCATGCAAGAGAAAAGTAGAAAGCCCCCAACTGCTACTAGTTTCATCATTTACTGAACCAGTACTGGAAAAATGATCTCTGGTACAATACAAGAGTACTATACATATTTGTACAGCATCCTTATGTAGGTCATTTTGGGAGCTTATCTGCATACAGCTGTGTCTGAAGCAAAGTACTAATGGAGCTAAAGAAGGAGACAAGCAAGAGTACCAAATGGTGGCACATTCTCCTTGCTAAAACAGATGACATTTGTGAAGATCTAGTTGCTCAACAAAAACATTTGAATATGCAAAATGCAGCCATAATTTAGTAAGATCTCTAGGAAGGATTTGGTAAAAACTTAGCTCTGATCAATGAGGCAGGAAAACTAGTGGCACAGACATAGAAAGGCTGAGGCATTTAGTGGCTTTCATGGATTGGGTTTGTCCTGTAGTCTCCCTGGTCTCTGAGTGAAAGCATGAGCTGTAGTAGAGTGACAGAGAGTATTTAAACCAGTTGGATAAGCAAAACCTTATGGCACCAAATGGGATGGATCAAGGGTGGTGAGAGAGTTGATGCTACTGCAAAGTCAGTCATCTTCAGAAGGTCACTGGGAAAGTTCCCAAATGACCAGAAAAAAAGCAAGCACTATACCCATCTTTGAAAAGGAGATCCACAAGAGAACTACCAGGTAGTTCAGCGAATGTGGCCAGTACTCTTCCTGGGAAAGTTACAGAGCAAGTCCTCTTAGAAGCCACGTCCAAGCAGACAAAGGACAGCAAGGTTATTAAAAACAGACAGCATGCGTTTAACCCCAGGCAAATCACTCCATCAGGCTTTCAGCATGATCAACTATAACATCCTTATAGCCACATTAGGGAGACCTGTACAGTGGACGAAAAATAGACTGAACTATTGGGATCAAACCGGCTGTGGTTTTTTACATCATCTCCAACTGCTGGCGTGTGACTATTTGTATCTTTCTGATAATGATATGCAACATGTCTGCTACTGATGTGAGCAAGGCATGGAATACACCCTCTGCAAATCTCAGCTTGGAGAACAGTGCATACACTGAAGAGCATGGCCACTGACAGGTGGGAGGATGGGCCGCAGGAACGTCTTGAAGTTGAAAAATGGTAAGTGCACAGTCCTCTGTCTGGGAAGGAGTAACTCCATGCAACAGGATAGGTTGTCCCAAAAGCAGCTTTGCAGCAAACATCCAGGTGAAACACATTCCAGCAGTATACTACTGGGATGAAGAATGCCAGAGGCAGACTGACCTCTGCTACCTCAAGTGTGGCCGGAAGGTTGGAGAAGGTGCTTCTTCTCAATATATTTAGCAGTTATGAAACTGTGTTAGGAGTACAGTGTCCTGTTTGGGGCTGACTGGTCCTAGAATGACACTGATATGGTGGAGACAGTCATCATGATGGTAGTCCAGTACTGAAACACAGACCCAGAGAAGCTGTAAAATGTCCATCCGCAGGGATGTTCAAAACCTGCCGTTCAGGGCACGGAGCAATCCGACCTCATTGACTCTACTCTGAAGGAGTTGTTTGGGGGGGTGTCCTCTAGGCGTGTCTTCCAATCGCTCTTACTCCTTGCTTTGGGCGAGCGAGGCTCCTTCAAGCTTTAACTGCTCGCGAGCACGTCCTTGGATGCAGAGGGAAGGAGAACGGGAGGCAGTACGCACGGGGGTGGCCGCGGCTCCCCGTTCGGTCCCTTAAGATGCGGCGGGTGCGCGGGGCGGGGGCGGCGGGGG
>VWPU01022104.1:0-22567 GCA_013398955.1 Callaeas wilsoni | reverse complement strand
TCCAGGTCCCTTTGCAGACTCCTTCTGTCCTCCAAGAGATCGACACACGCTCCCAGCTTGATCTTATCTTCAGATTTACTGATAGCAGACTCAATCCCCTCATACAGATCATCAGTGAAGATGTTAAACAGGACTGGCCCCAGCACTGACTCCTGGGGACCCCACTAGTGACTGGCTGCCAGGTGGATCCAGCACCATTCACCACCACTCTGGGCCCAGCCATCATCCAGTTCTTAACCCAGCAAGGAGTGCTCCTGCCCAAGCCATGGGCTGCCAGTTTTTCCAGGAGGATGCTGTGGGAGATGGTGTCAAAGGTTGTGCTGAAGTCCAGATAGACAACGTCCACAGCCTTACCTGCATCCACTAGTTGGGCTACCTCGTCATAAAAGGAGATCAGGTTGGTCAAGCACGACCTAGCCCTCCCAAACCCATGCTGGCTGGGTCTGATACCCTGGCCATCCTGTAGGCACCGTGTGATGGCACTCCAGATGATCTGCAAGTTCCTGACAGAACTTTGGGATATTACGTCAAAACTGATATTTACCTTTGAAAGATATTAAGGGAAGTGATTAGCTCATTGAGACTTAGTTTCATTTTTAAGCTCCTAGCCATTTCTGGTTATGACTTTCATCTAATTTTGTGTGTGGCACAAGCATTAATTGTGAATTTTGTAATTGTAAAATTATTTCTGTATTAGGATTTCAATGGGCATAAAAGTATTATACTTACTTTGAAGTACAGACTATCTGTCTGTGATAGCCTCCAGGACCAATTCTCACCTGACTAAGACTTCCTTTCAGGAATGGTATTTATCTGCCCATATGTAGAAGGCTGCAGCAATCTGACCCACTTAATCTGGACTTCCTCTATGATTGGTAAAAAAACCTCAATAATTAGAGACATGGTGGAAGAATAAGTGTAGAAAATAATCTCACTCCTCATGTTGAATTAATGGTTTGAGGGTTTTTTCCTTATCCTTATAAATAGGCATATTCTTCCCCTTTTTTTTAATATTATTTCATATGTAAAAATAGCAAAGATGATTTCACTTTCTACTGTTTCTTCTCCAGTTAACACAGGTTGGTAGAGTAGGGAATGAAGCAGAAGGGAAGAGAAAATAATTCTCAAACCCAGGAGTTAGCATGGGGCTGAGCTGTGTGTTGTTTGTTGTTTTGGTGTGATGTGTTCCATTTCTCAGCTGCAACTTGAGTTCTGCACATTGCCCACAACAAGGAGCTTCATAAATTCAAGACAAGGACAGAAACAAATCTGAACAGAGGGCTAATCTGCCCAGCCTACGGCAGGGGAAGTTGAAAATAAAAAATAATCGCAGACAGAGCAACTGATATATGCCATAATTTAGTCTAGAGTTTATTGTACTCAACTGCAGCAGTGATATCGGACCAGTCAGAATCGCCTTGCACTGCCACTAAAAGCCTTCAAACATTTAAAGAGGTCATTTCTCTCTGTTCTCTTTCTATAAACTTAGTACAATATTTAGTATAACTCTAAAGCATTATCAATTTTTCCTGAGTAAATTATGAGGTACTAATCTGCAATTAGTCAATGATGCTAAATATAAATTTAGGGGCTGATGCAGCTATTTCCAGGCTCTCAATAAAATTCAACCTCATTTATTGAAGAGCAGGAACTTCTCAGGTCATTGTAATTGAAAATGGAGCATTTGTTAAGGTAAAGCAGTAGACACTTCCTGCCAACTTCCCCTGCCCTGGACTTCTGGATCCACCTAACTGAGAGCTTTATTTTTTTCCTTTTTATTCTGTCCTTTTTCCCCCATGCTCCCTCCTCCTTCCTTGCTCTCTGCTTCAATCCCTCAATTTGTCAAAAATTTCCTCCAAGTATATAATTTTTTTGGTCCAATACCTTCACTTTAACACAGTTGTGAAAGTTAGCCAATATTGGAACCATTCTGACAGATGCTGACAGGTTGTAGTTTAATGATAAACTATCACAACATGAGAAAACCTTCCACAAAGGGTTCATGCCATGTAGCTGCACACAATACAGCTCTAGCCTCATCTAGAACGGAAATGTTTTCCTCTCACCACTCAGCTTTCAATGAGAATTTATCCTTGGCACGGCTTAAAGACTCTGGATGCAATTAAATCTGGCACAAGACCACTGGCAGTAGCAGAATTATATCAGAGATGCATTTTGCCTCTTCTGCATTGAACAGTCTGGTAAATTTCTGGATAACAGGTACCTCAGCAGGAAATTGAAGTTATTTTACAGTACCCATTAGAAAAAAAAAATTAACATATTAAAGTCTAAGTAAACAATGTTGAATATTACGGCTTATTCTTCATCAAGGCAATTTGGTTGTCTCCATTCCCCTTAAAGGAGATATGTCAATTTATATCAATAAATTGTTTCATTCTGGCTGGCGATGACAAGAATGTACTATGCAAAAGTCTGAATTATGGGCAAGGACTGCACTGTGCACAAATAGAGAAGGGAAAAAAATGACCTTTGTGAAAGGTCTTTACAGTCTAAACATTAGAAAACAGACTAAAGAATGATGATGACAGGCAAACGGAGAAAAAACTAGGAAACGACATCATAATAAATTAAAGAAAATGTGAATAAATTTTGACATGTCACAAAGTTTATTTTTTGTTTTAAAATGATGGTAATATTCTGCTCTTTTTGAAATATGAGGACTGAAATCCAGCCCCACTGATATTCTGAGAGGCTTACTGCTGATTTCTGTGGGACCACGGCGATTCCTTTTCTCATCTTATTTAAAAAAAGGCTAATTTAAATAATAGCCTTATAAAAATGTATGTTTTCTTTTCTCTCCCTCTGGCTTTCCTATCCCTCTTCTTTGTTCAGAATAAGATGTTCATTATTTGTCCAGTAAATGAATAATCTGCTAATTAACTGCACTTGTTATGTGATGAATATTCAATTATCATAATGGGGAGGGGAAGAAGATGTATCATACCTACGCAAATTAATTTGTTGTTGGGCAATGAATTTGCATCCACCTGGTTGCAATTGCTCACTCCGAAAAGCTATCCAGGTTTGCTATATTTGAGAATTAAAGGAGCACACAACCCATTTGCAGCCATATACAAAAGGTGAATACCTTTTCTCTGTGTCTTTTAACAGTTTTATTCAAACAAATTGAATTCAGAGATAACTTGTGTTCTGTCTAGTGATAAGAAAAAGGAATTATCAAGTGAATTAAATTTATTTCCTGTCTTCGAAAAATGGTAGTCCTCTCAGATCATGTTAACCAAGAAGTGAGAGCATCCTCAATGGAAAAACAGGCCAAACTCTTCCCACACCAAACGCTACAAAATATACTTTAGCATGTAAGTCCAAATCTCATTGTTCCACTCTTCTTGGTGGTGTCTAAAACAATAACAAAAGTATCTACTATGAAATGCTACAAAACCAGCATAATGGTCCATATTCTAATCACCAAGGTTTATCCAATTAATAAAGAACAAAAGGAAACCAAGTCCAGTTCATAGAACAGAGTGCTCTCATTTCCATCCAAGAAGAGATGGTCTGTCTGACGCTCCTGCTCATCCTGTTCCCTCAAATTTAGAGTGGAGTTACCGTTAGTGCAGTACGAGTCCTCCATCTAAGCTGTCTGCGACCTGGAACATTCCTGCCACAACCTCCACACTAATGTTATACCACATATCCGTAGAGCAGCTGCTTTACAAGGATGACTGCTATTTCTCTATTTACTGCCAATTAAGGATCATTGTGGTATAGTATGGGACACAACAGTAAGACTGGAAATGGCCCAAATTTAATCCATAACAGTTCTCTAACCCACGGAGAAAGGAAAAAAGGGGAAAAAAAAATCTGCAGCAAAAAATTATGCAGTGTTAGAGTAAAGAATAGAATTACTGATGGTACATATCATCAAGCTCTGTGGCCAAGCACTGGGGAGGAATTATCTCATTTGTCCTTTGGGATGGGGAGAAGTCTAAACAAAACCAAACCTGTTGACATAGATTAATTTGCATAAAAATATTATCCATAAAGCCTAGACAATCTCTCCATAGGCTTAGATTTTAGTGGTACCAGCAAGTGCTAAAGGAGAAAAAGGAGTGAGGAAAGAGATTGAGGTTTATGACCAAAGTTTATTTCTTGACAGTTGTAGTTCAGCGCAGCGGTTTTCTACCCTTTGAACATGAAATGGTGCTTCAGGTTTATTCTATAAGGTGGGATGCAGAGGGGGTTTGCAGATGCTGGAGAGGATGCCTGGATGCTTACAAACATCCCTCTACACACCTTCTTTACCAGAGTCAGTGTGGGATGTCATGAGGCAGTACCTCAAAACAGATAAGAAAATAGTTGTGGTAAGGTAGATCCCAATGCATTTTTGATATAAAGAAAGATTAAAGGAAGTGTCAGTAGCTGATAACATTTTTGACTTTACTTTTTCAATGCAAAACATTTGAGTCTATTTCTTATACACTGTTCAAATTTTTAGAAGTTTTCACTTGTAGCTTTTTTAATTACTGGTTTTCATTCAATAAAAAGACAGAAATCTAATGAAAAAATACTACTGTTTTAAATAGTAGAAACTTTTTTTAGAATGCTTTGAATTTCTCAAAAAAAAGAAGTCTTCTCAGGGAAGATAAAGGGCTTTTGTCTTCCTTTTTGTCTTTATGAAAAATTTTCTATTCAGAAAAATGTCTGCCAGCTATAATGGCAATAAATGTCATTGACTGAGAAGTATAAAGGTCCCCTAGATAGTTCTGACTCTGTCCCTGACAGAGGTTAAGTTCTTTGTCAAGAAGTCATTGAGTTTACGTGCTATTAAAGTAGCATGCTTCCCAGCCTATATTTAGCTGTTAGAGTGTAGATTGTGTATGTTAGGATGAGGGTGATAAAGCAGTTGTAGACTGCAACATAAGGCGATTTTCTTTACTGCACAATTACGGTTTATGTTACCATAAAGCTTTTGCCAGGGATGAAAAGTTGGGGAGGATTAAAGGAAATGCTATAAAACATATCAAAGTGGATTGCATAAACAATTGCCATGCTCTGGGAAATGGCTGATTAATTGACTGAAGTGAGACATCTGCAGGATGTTGGCACTATGGATATATCAAAGGATCTCAACTGCCTTGTTTGCTTTAATAAAAGTGGCTTAATTTGTTCCAACAGTACAAAACCTCCTGTTATACCTGGTTTGTCTTCCTCATTGTTAGGGGAAAGAGCCCTACCGCTCTAAGTACAAGAGTCTTCCCACAGCCAGACCTACTTGCACATTCCTCAGTGCATAGACAAGAGTACAGGATTTTTTTTGTCCTCAAAAATTAAGAAAGAAGAAAGATTTAACAAAAAAATGTGAGTGTGTGTGTATGTTTGGAAAAAACTTTACCTGCTTCTTTGACCTCTGGCTTCTCTTTGACCAATATGAGCAAAATAAAACTCTTACTGTCCATTAAGCTGTCTTCCAAAATTATTCTTTCCTTGTGACAATAGTGCTTTGCAATCTTTGGTAACCATTTTCAGCTGGCCACTGCTATCCCAGTCCCTGATAAGAAACGTACTCACTGACAAAACGAGGCCCATAACACAATGTAAGATGGTGATCTCCTGTGTAAGTGCCTAGCTCTGACTGAAAACTGTACACAGTTCAGATGTTCTGACCAGAAAATTATTCAGGAGAGAGTTTTTTTATACTGTCTTTTGACATTATCTTGGAGACAACGGTTTATCCTTTCTTCTTAAATCACAGCTATCATGCATATACATAAGTGTATTTGTGTGTGTGTGTATGTGTATATATTTGTATGTATAACCTGGGGATCTCCAGTCATTTCACGCTAATTAAGCGCATAAGTAATGCAAAATCCAAGGAAGATAAACCACCACTATCTTGAAAGTGAAAAAACTTGCTCCCAATCACAATTCCAAGCTGAGAATTTTTAGGAGAGGTGCTGGATCTTTTTTACATTTTCATTTTGTGTATAAACATGGGAGAAAGGGAGTTGCACATGGATTTCCTACTACGTCACCATCACTAGTAGGAGTAAAAGACTTGCTATGAGAGTTTAAAGCACAGTAAATATTTTTGTTACTACCTTGTTAAGAAATGACAATGAAGATAGAAGTGTTGGAAGTTCTTCCTGGCTAGAAAAATATCTATATTTGCTAGGTTTTCACAGGACTATTTAAGAAATCATTTTGAATAAAGAAAAGAAAAAAATAAAATAATGAAACAAGTATGGAGAAGATTGAGTAACATGAAGTGATTTCTATACAATTATGTGAAAAAAGAGTAATTTGCTTACTCTTTCCAAACCCTGCTGATTGACATTTTTTTACTTAGCTGCTTCCTTAAAGCAACAGAAAATTGTTAGGATTCTCCTATTAGTATTTTGTAAATTACTTACGTTCAGCACAACGCCAGTTTCCCTAGTACCTGCCTTCTATCTGCTGCGGTTTTAAAAAACATTCAAAAAGTGCACAAAAAATGTGTATTTTCATAGTAAAACTTGTTGCTAAATTGGCATGGCTGAAAATATTTCTAAATATTTCACTAATTCCAGTAACTGTTAGGAAAATTTAGACCTTTAGGATGCAATTAGCAAATGTGACATACTATAAATGATAATCAAGAAATTAAACCACTGACCTAGAAAACCAGCTCCTAATGATAGATGTTGGTGTAGCACAGATACTCCAGAGAAAAAGTACGAAAAAAAAGCCAACACCATAAAGTAGAATTAACTTTACATTTTAGAAATAAGATGTTGTGATTGTGATAGGCAAATTTCGACTGGTGCTAAAGAAGTATTCACACAGGTTTAAAATAGCCACAATTGTTCCTTCTGCTGTGGTTAAATTTCCTCACCACTGCCCAAGGTGCAGGACTTATATTGCAGGTGTAACTATACAAATATATCCATATTGGTTTTGCTGTGGCAGCAGGATCCTTTTCTTTAGAGGCAGAGTATGTCGACAGAAGGAGTTTTTCTGCCTGCATAGCTGTGCAACTTCTCCCAACACCCAGAGGTCAGCCCATAAAGCTCTTCTTTGTCAGCATAGCTGTGTCCACATGGGTTTTTTTGGCTGGCGTAGCTATTTTGGCAAAGAATATGTGAATTTTTTCACACTCTTCACTGACATAGCTGTGTGGATAAAACATTGTAGAGCAGAAGAAGCATGTACACACAATATGTCTCTCCCTCCTCAGCCTGCCTTTGCTTTTCACCTCTACACAAATTAGTAACTTGAGGCATGGTTTGTTGAAGCAAGGAATAAACACAAGGAGTTTAAAGTATCACATCACTGTTACCCCCAGATACTACTAGCAGATCACGGGAAAAAGGAAGTAGGTGAATGGGTGGTGCAAGAAAAATTTCAAGAGAGTTCTCTTTTTTTGTTGTTGGGGGCTTTTGTTTTAATAATGTTAGACACTAATAAAAAAAGTAACATACAAGCTTACCACTAGAAGTTTCTGAAAATAGGCTCACCATGTCAAATATACATGGATGGGGAAAAGAATCATCAGGGTACTAATGGTCCACCAAACTATGTTGAAGAGTACAGTTTTAATGAATTGGGAGCCTTGTGACTGGGCTCACTAAGACAAGGGCTCAGTTTGGGTTTCTCTGCCGGCATTCAGGAAATTCTAATCAAAGGAGAAGAATTAATGTGTAGACTTTACATCCAGGGTACCCTGCCAGCCCCAGTTGGCTCCTAGCATCCCATGGCCAGCTTGATGCTTAAGGAAGGGGTTTTCAAAACACTGCTCCTTAGGAAAAGGCCACTGAAATTTGACACTCTTGTAGAGCCAAGTAGGTGTCACTACTTGTAACAGTAGGAGGAAAAATAGCAGTACCTTGCTTTCAGCTCTCATTTACCCATGAGAAGTGGAAAAAAAATTCCAGCTTTTCGTATCCACATACCAAGTGTTCATGTGTCACCAAAGTACTATCCCAAGTGTTCAGCTGCTAAAAGATCTAGGTATTATTTTTGTCTTTTTTTATGCTTGTCTGCTCCCTTCTATCTCCTGCTGAGAGCCCCTTTTTCCAGTGTTATGTGAGCTGAGTCAAAGTGAGCAAGCTGAAATGATTCTACAGAGTGACAGGAAGTCATAGATACTAGTTCCTTGGACAAGCTCTGCCTCTCTATTTTATCCACTATGTTACTAAATAGCAAGTGGTAGGGAGAAATAAAATAGCTGTGATATTTGTGTGTTGCTAGACATACTCTTCTCCTCCTCCCATTTTTTTATTTCCTCTCTCATCCCTTAGTGCCATACTCGAACTTCTCTCAAGTGGATCAATGAATAGTAAGTAGTTTCAATATCAATGAAAGAAGGCTGTACTCTGGATGAGATTTTACCTGATTCCTTAGAAAGACAAGACTTCATTTCTTTTCTGCAAAAAAATCCTAAGAACAGGAATGTTCTGGTGTGACCAAAAGAGTGTTCTACAGTAATAAGTGTTTTCTGAAGAGGTCAAACAGTAAGTATTTACATAGAATACATTTCTGTATAAACCAGGCAACTAGAAAATAATTCAAATCTATGCCAACAGATCTATGTAAACCCTTTTGCTTGGACTAGTTGACCAGCCTGGGGCAGAAGGAAGCAGGAACATTCATTATTGCATGTATTCATTAGAATTAATTCCCCTCCCAAAAAAAGACAGTTATATATGTGTGTGTCATTAAAAAAATAGGTTCAAAAATAAAAACTGGCAGAAAAAATAGAACATCTTGAAACAGGTTTTGCAATGTTTCATCTTGCATACTATTTGCATCTCTCACAAAAAAAAAAAAAATTAGTAATTCAAAGATAATCTTTTACTGCAATAGGACTACTTCTAAGAGAGGAGTGGAGGAAGAAAACAAAAAGAATGACAAAGCAGGTCCAAAAATACTGGTGTGAAAAGAGATAATTTATTCAAGTTATGACTAATGCATTCCTCTAATCATACTGTGATAACTGAAATCAAATTCCAATGGATTACTGAGGTTATACAGATCTGCTGCAGTTATTATAACTGTGTCACTTGATAGACATTTCAGCAAACCTGAAAAAAAAAGATTGGCTTGAGCTGTTTTCCATTTTACCTCAACAGACTTGGTCAGACCAATCTGATGAAACTAGCATGATTATTTGTCTTATGGGCCATAGAAAGCAGGGTTTCCGTAGCAGGAACTGGGGCTTATGGTATTGATCTCACCAACAGGATTGACAGTGATTGCCGTCCAAGCTTGTAGCCTGATAGGAGAGAAAAATAAAGGATGAATTCTCCAGTCAACTAGAAAATGTCAGCTAAGAGTCCTGGTGACAAAACTGTTACATTCCTGGATTGTTTTACATTGACACCGTGTAAAATGAGCAAGTAATGGAGGACCATTTGTTCGTTATCTAACACCACAGGCAGCCCCTGAAGGTACTATTGCAACTTATTTATTTAAGAACGGCAACTTGATACCTTTCTTAAACATTAAAAAAAAAAAAAATTGCTAACCAGAGTGATTTACTCAAACTGTAGTGAACTTTGGTCAGTGAAGAATCCAGAAAACATGACATCATCTAGTCCACTAGCACATGTTGGTGTTTGAAAGTGCTCCTTTTCATTTAACTGCAGTAGAAATTTATTTTATACTCTGGCACACAACCTATAAAATATTTTCTTTCTTGTGCACTCATTTCTAAAAAGTATCTTTGGAAGTTTTGATCATTTAACCAACATACTGGCCTTCTGTGATGGAATGACTGTGTCAGTCAAGACTTGAAGGGTTACCTGTATAATTTGCTTGGACTTCTGTAAAGTCTTTGACCTGGTCCTCCACAACATCCTTCTCTGAAAATTAGAGAGACATGGATTTGATGGCTGGACTGTCAGATGGATAAGAAATTGGTTGGGTGGTCACATCCAGAGGGTAGTGGTCCATAGCCCAGAGTCCTGATGGACATCAGTGACAAGTGGCATCCCTCAGGGGTCTGTATGGGGACAGTGTCATTTACTGTCTTCATTAATAACACAGATGAAGGGATCGAGTGCATCCTCAGCAAGTTCACGGATGACAGCAAGCTGAGTGGTGCAGCTGACACACTCGGAGGATAGGATGCCACCCATAGGGACCTGAAAAATCTCAGGAAATAGGCCTATGGGAATCTCATGAGGTATAACAGGACCAGGTGCAAGGTGCTGCACCTGGGTCATGGCAACTCGTGGTACCAACACAGGCTGGGGGATGAACAGGTGGAGGGCAGCCCTGCCAAGAAGGATTTGGGGATGCTGGTGGATGAGAGCTGGCAATGTGTGCTCACAGCCTGGAAAGCCCAGAAAACCTGAAGTGAGCTTAGAAGAGAAGTGGAGAGAGACTCTTTGCAAGGGCACGTAGTGACAGGACAAGAGGGAATGGTTTCAAACTGACAGAGAGTGGGTTTGGAGTAGATGTTAGGAAAAAAATCTTTACTGTGAGGGTGGTGAGTCACTGGAACAGGCTGCTCGGAGAAGTTGTGGGTGCCCCATCCCTGGAACTCTTCAAGGTCAGGTTGGAGTGGGCTCTGAGAAACCTGGTATCATGAAGGATGTCCCTGCTACTGACATAAGCTGTACATAACCACTGACTTCACTCTGAAATATTGTACACCAGCCCACTGCCTGATCACACAACTGTCCATGCCTTTCTTCACTCCTGGAATTATTACTTTATGCTTCCTTTTCAGTTTCTAAGCCTAGTGCTTAATTTAGCATGAAAGATTCTTTGATATTGAAGGACTATCCTTAACCATGAGCAATATTTTATCATTTTTTTTCCAGGTAGCATTTCCAAATTCTGCAAAAGAAATGATTAAAACTAAGAAATAGGTCACAACCTTGGCAACCATCTGATGTGCGACAGTGTAATCTGCTAGCACACTGGTTGTCATGGAAACTGACAATATTGGATTTTTCCTTCAATGCAACCTGTTTTATGCATAAATTATTAGCATATTATTAACATATTAAATCTAAGGCACTGGCACTTCAAAGCAGATCCCCCATGTGTTTTATGTGTGTCCATGAGTAACTTAAACACATTTCTATTGGCTTTGAGGACAGGGTTCATAGTTGAGGACTCTGACAGAGAAAAGGGTTTTTAGATTGGACAGTACAGACTGGCGCATTTGAGACGAAGAGATCTCAGGTTCTATCCTATTTACCTAATGACCCACCCAAGAATTTTGTATTGCAATGCTCATTTGTTTTGCTTTTCTTTTTCACTGTCAATCATCTCAGAGATAAAAGTTTAGTTGATGTAATACCAACTTTATGTGATACATTGAAAATTTATGTATGGTTTGTTTTACTTTCATCTCAGCTGGAATAAAAACAAGATCTTCTGGACTCTGAGAGAAAGCGAACAATTCTTTCATTCCTGCTGAGCCCTTTATTTCTTCCCCAAACCTTCCCCAAACATCCAGGAGTTAAAATTCCTTTTTTAAACTCAAGGACTAGGCACTCAGCATTTACTTCCATCTTGTTCAATTAGCAAATTACTAAACGGTAGCCTCTCTGCCTGTGTCGGCTTCCTTCATCTGTTCTGTATTAGTCTGCAGTACTTATTGGTTGCAAAGACGTGGCATTTCTGAATGACAAAAGATTCACTTAAAAATTTATTTTTTATTTTCCCCAGCCTGAAGCTGTATGTATAGTAACTTCAACTGTAGGAAAAATCCAGAGGCATGAAATGAGACCATTAACCTGTTGCCAAAGAACAACTGTCATACAGCATATCATCTGAGCTGACATCCACGTCTCTTTCTTCTGTAAAAAACATCTTGCCCTTAAGAAAAAAGTTTGAAAGTTGAGAACAAAGGACTGAAAAATGAACTGAATTTCATCTGTAAACCTTTGAAAAGAGACAGGATGACAGCCCATCACTTCTTCCTTCCTGCAAATCCTTGGTATGGCAACCACACCTCATGACCTGGAAGTTTTTCCTCATAGTGCTCATAAACCAGTTTGCCTTCCCAATAAGAATTGTCTTTCCCATTATTCACAGAAGTCAAATTTGAGCTGAAAGGGAAAATGACTGTAAAATGTATGTCAGGAGACAGAGGAGAGGTTAGTCTAAGTCACAAAGCGGAACATTAATGTACTTGTTGGCACAAGGGAAAGTTCATCTGAAATTTATAGTGGATTGACAAATTATGCAAGTAATTTTTCTCAGTGGAAATGGGAAGCCAGCAATTCTTGGATTTCTGGATCATATTTCTGTGTTTTCTCTTAAAAGTTTGTGTAAAGTCAGTACAGAGACCAAAGAATGTCTGTCTTTCTCAAAAGTCTCCTGTCTCATTCTGAAATATTTATGAAATACTAGCAAAATCAGCTGTACAAATTCTGTTCTTACATTACACTCCCTTTGAACACGGCTAATTTACAGAAATTTCATTCACTATCATAGCTAGATATAATTCCTTACTTTGAAGATGTTACAAGCTGTGTCTCTTCATGTCAGCCGTTTCCTACACATGATCTCAAGCACTTGTCCTGAGCAGCTCCCATTGGCCTACCTGTACTGCTGCTGGTGTCAGAGGAAATATTCTGTATTTGCAAGTCTCATCAAAACTTTCTCTTCCTCCACAATACTTTGGTATGAAAAATAAATGTGTATTAGCCAGAATAAAAGCTTCTTGCTACAAGAATTATTTTTCTTTTTTTAAAAAAGAAAACACGGAAGTTCCATTCTCTTGCTAGTCACCGTAATGATTAAATTAGGCAAATGTATCTGCTTTTTTGCTATGACATTTTAATGGTCACTTTTTCTGATTTCTCTCTATAATGCCAAATATTAAGGCTCATATAAATAAGATTTCTCTTTGGTCTCTATTGAATGTATTGGATCTATTTTGACTGCATATCAGGTAATGTGTGGGAGGGTTTTTCTTGGTTTTTAATTTGTTTCTTTGTTTTTTCTCCCCAATAAGTAACAAATAGCTTTTAAAAGTTTCAGTTGTGGAGGCTAAAGACTATTCATTTATTTTTCTCGATGAAGAGACAGGAATCTTGTTTTCTCTTTTTCTATTTTCTCTCTGAAGTTACAGGAGCACATTGCCTTCATTTCTAACATGTTCAGTATATCCCTACAACTCAATAACATGGAGAAGCAGCAATTCTAGAAACTGTGTTAATGAAGTGAAACAGGAGTTCCTATAATCTTTTGATTTGTCACTGTGGCATTTTCTGATATTGATTTTTCCAATGTAATTAACAAAGGTGAAAAGAGTGTTACTGCAGAATCAACATAATATCCAGATTCTATTTGTGATCCAGAAACATGAGATTGTCTTCCCTGTGGTTACGTTTAGAAGTGGCCAAGAAGAGCAAGAATAGTCAGACTTCAAACTATAGTTTTATAAGCATTTTGGGAACATTTTAATCCGATCTACATCATGGGGCAGATTTTTTAGCTGACAAAGGAGATCTGAGGGAGTTTATCATTTCAAGATCTTAGTCTTGGCAAAGCAAGCACAGATATATTAAATAAGCAACTGTATCTTAGTACTTATTGAGATGCTTCTTAGCTAGATTATCGTGTAGCTTCTCAAGTGTAACTCCCTTTAATCTAATCTCCATAGAAAGTAATCCATCATAAACAAACACACAGAGGCACAGGCCATTATCATAACAAAAGAATACAGCGGTTTTTTGTTTCATTTTTGTTTTGGTTTCCCACCATTCTCACAGTAGCTTTCAAAACTTTCTTTATTGTCATTTTGTTTTATCAACATTGATCAGAGACCCTGGTGGCAAGCCAGAACTAAGAGGATTGATCTCAGGTTCAAGTAAGAGAGAATTAGAAATGGGTAAAGCACAATGTATTTACAGAGATTTTGAATAAATTCAACTCCCAAGATTACTTAACTGCTTTTGGTATATTATTGTAAATGCATATTTCCTAGGCATTTTGGAGGAGGAAGCTTTGGTTTCATTTGTTTTTAATAATTTGAGAAGGTGATATATAAGAAATTCAACTCATATCAACAAGTGAGAAGACAACTCTCAAACTCAATCATTGCTTTTGGACAAGAGTAAAGAGATGAGTTCCTGCATGGCTTTCTGTTCCTGAAGTTGCTATCCTTAATGAACTCATACTCACTGTAACTTCAGACCCTTCCACTAAAATATTCTTAGTCACCTGTCACTTTTTCTGCTGTTCCGTGCTTTTCCCACCAGATGGTAGGCAATAAAAGCAGGAAACAGAAGCTTATCTGTTACTGTATACTTAAAAGGAATCAAACAAAATTAAATAAAGTGCAACTGTGAAACAATTCTCCATATGCTGGTCTGCTTTTCATGCTTGCAACTAAAAGGCAGCACTGGAAGAGATCTGGTCAGTGCTTGCAGGTAGTTGATTAATGGCATAAGTAAGGCCTACATAAGCATATGCTACATATGTTATTACATATTGAAAAGACGCTATTGTGTCTCCTGTTCTGTTGTTCTTTAGTTGTAAACAAAACTAATTATTATCAGGATATGCATTTTCTGTCAATTCCTTTAAGGAAAACCATTTATTCCTCTTATCCTGCTGTAACCAGATAAATGAAATTGTCTCCCCAATGTGTAAATTTCTTCTCCTGCCTTGTTAGTGCTGTCTTGTACATGAAGTACTCATTTAGTTGCAAAAACCAATTATCATCCCTGTCTGGATACATTAAGAATTTTCCTACAAGTCTTTTTCTCTCTATCACATTTTAAGCAACACTGTACATGAATTATTCATATTGCCCATCTTGCAGGCAGGTTTTTTTATTATTAAATTCGATCATAATAATAGTTATTACCACAGTCATGGCAGTTTTATGAGTATTCTTCAATGCCATTACCTGGAAAGTTTTCAATCAAGACATATAAAAGATGCAAATCAATTTCCATAATAAAATTAAACTGTACCATCTACTCTTTCATCCTTGCAATAGAGTTGATTGACAACTTCTCCCTGATAGTTGCAGCTGATAACTTGCAGGCATAGCAATGGAGAATAGCAGATTCTTTTACTATAATATCCTAAGAAATTCAGTATTTTTCTTGTCTTGTCAGTATTTAATACTTATGTCTTCATGCAAACACAGTGTGTAAGATGCAAACATTCAGTTTACAAATATTCCTCCCAAACAAGAGAATTATTTCTCTCTGGCAATATAAGATTGCCTTTTACCGACCAAAGGCAGTGCTGAATAAATGAAATTATGCAATGAATTTTGGGAACAAATTAAACATTTGTTATGTTCTGAGTAGTGCTGTTCTCCACAAAGGGATCTTTTCCCAAGGAGGATGTTTTCCAGGTGATTCTCCTAACTTCATCCTGTGCTTTTATTTTGTCTTTCTCTCTTACTTGTTTTGCCATGGCTTTAGCACAGGCTTTAATGATCACCTGATGGTTCTTCTTTGATCCCTTTCTGTGCAAGCACTTGATAACTTGTTCCTACTTCCTTGTTTGTTTACCCCTTCTGTTTCTCTGTTTGCTCCCCATTTATCATTTCCTCGTGCTTTAGATCAAAGGTGCTGTCTAAATAAAAGATAAAATGTAATGTCCACTGATGCTGGTATTTACTGCTGTAAAATTTTTCCTTTACTCTGGAGGTGGATTAAATCTTCATAAAAGTTTCAAATCAGGACCCTTGACTTCAGATCCATTTACATCAATTGCAAGGCAGAGCAATGCATTCATATTCAGGAAGTTACTTTGGAATGATATTGGAGTAATTAAGATGAGAATATAAACAGCCTTAATAGGGATAAATGTGTCTTCTCTCTTCAATTAGGCTTCAAGTAAGACCAAATAATACAAAACATCAATCAACCCTAATACCTTGGGAAATAAAGTGATCACCATTTAGAATCAAGGAAAAATTTATTTTCATGATACAGATTCGGACAATTGTATTCATTATGTAAAGGTTAATGTTCCCATTGAAGTTTCTGGGTGGCGTCTGTTCAAAGGAGACTCCTGGGGTAGACACACTCTTGCTCTATTCCAGTAAAAAATCCTTATAGTCCTAAGAACTTCCTCTTTCATGTTCAAAAACACTTAAAAAGATAGATTACATCACACTTCAAGAAAATAAATCATGCAAGACTGCACTGATGTCTGTTATGTAATTCAATTTATTACAGCAAGGCTTCAGAATTAATGAGTGAATTACAATTTTTCCCGTAAGCAATTTTTTATTTCTGCTAAGGTCATGTTAGGACTATTATTGTTATTTTCGAAGATGCGTGATAAAAATTAAATAAACTGTACATTTTCCATATAAATTTTATGTTTTCAAATCTATTTAGATGTTGTTGAAATTGCCACTTAAATTATTCACCAGTTTTTAATGTTACCTGTTTATTATGGCATCTGTCAAAATCAATTTCTGCTGAGAAATAATTGCTTTCTTCATCTGCTACATATCCTGAGAAGTTTGTTGATTTTTATCCAATCCACCTATAGCTAAGTATTAGTCATCTGTAACAGAATTTTAATTTCTACATTCACAGCTCTCCCTCCCCATGACCATTTTACTAGCTAGAATAATAGCTATTCCTAACAATAACTTATTCCATCAAGTTTTCAAAAATATTCTAACTCTGAATATAATGTCTGGAATTGATAGTGGCACTATAGCCCACGTGTAAAATATGCAGTTCATGTTTACGACGAGACAGTAGAACAAAAGCTGTCATTACTGCTTTGGGATAAACTGCCTTCTATAACACAGATCACTAGAAATTCCTGGAGGTGTTGGATGGCATTTTCCAAAGAGCTAAAAGTTCATTTGGAATTTGGTTCTCTTTGCCTTTGAAAGAAACAAGTCCCTGGCAAATGACAGAAAAAGATTGCAATCTACCTACTAGCAGCTTATTTTCCTTAAGTTTAGATTTTGAAACTATTCTTTCATGTTGCCTGAATGCAATATAGAAGGAGAAAACTCAAGAGAGACCTTTCCAGTCCATCCACCTGAGCTGATATGCTCAAAGCTCTTTTTCGAACTGCAAAAGTACAGTACACTGACCCTTCATTGCCTCATCTGAAACATGCAAACTCTCCTGGTTGTGTCATATACCACCTAAAATGGTATCAGTGGGTATCAATGGTAACTAGTCACGGGTCAGCCAAATTCTTTTCTGTCCTTATCCACATTGTTGCAGCTCCATCGGAAATCTGTCAAGTCCATGTTTGTTAGTGAGAGATTTACAAAAATACCAGTCAGGAATCATTGGTAATTTACTTTTCTTCTTAAATGAATTTGTTCATTTCCTGCCAGGAAACTAAAATTCAAATGAAGTCTATTATTTTCCCAGCACTTTTTCTTAACTGTGTTGTCAGAGAAAGGAAAACTGTGTCTGAAGTCTGCATGGGGGAGGATGTTTTTATAATACACAGTGACCTTAGCATCTGTGTTGCCACTACACATCCTTACATAATTTCAATAGGTACAGTGCATTACCCAGTTACATATTGGTTCTCAAGAGGCCTTGTCATGTTCACTTTAATCCCACTGTCTGTAAGAGGGCTGTCCATATCTATCAATCTGACCACCCTGGTACCTATCTGAAGCCTGATAAATGCCTAAAGAGAAGGTAAGGTTTGCCATAATCTGAAAATTCAGCACAAGAAAGGTAATTTAATTATTTAGAAATTTATTTCTTTGGAAAAATAAGAAGCAGAAAGAAGCTGGCCATGTTTGTGACATTGGATTCTAATGAAATAGCTCAACTACTGTCCTAAATTGTGCTGCCTTTGTTAAAACACTGCAATCACAGAAAGAATGTTCTTCTAAATGGAATTGCCTTGAGTTCAAAATTGGATTTTAAATTGTATTATTCTAATGTAATATTTTATTCATTGTTTGGTAAAAGATAACTTGAGATCACACATGTTTTCTGAGGCTCTGCCTTATCTTTTAAAGCCAGCAACCATGGCCCAGTTTCTAAGTACTGCCCTATACATTCTTACACACCAGGTAGGGAAAAATGCAAGGAGGAGACTAAATAGTCTGCTCAGGAATTCATGACTAAATTGTGGTTTACCTATACGGGGCTTTTTCTCCCATATGTCATTGAATATATTCATCTTAAGTTTCATATTTGCAGCTGAACTCCCTTTGACTGACCTACTGTAATTGAGATTCCAAGCAGATAGAGACCTCCTGTGCTTGCTTGTCTGAACCATTCCTTCTGATCCTGGTTCCCCCTATTTCCAAATCATTATTTCACTTTTTCTATTAAAACTTGATATGACTAACAATATAGTTTTCAGAACTAGACTCATTTCTCATGAATGACAGATATCTCTTTATTTCTGCTATGAATATTGTAAAAGAGGGAAAAATTAGAGATCTTGAAGTAGTTGCATGATATCAAAAATTGCACTTTGCTTTATAATAGTAATGCTTTGTAGTTATCCATCAGTCTTCAAACACTAATCAATTTTAAGTTATTACAAGGTTTATAATGGAATATATCATTTGTACTTCTCTTATCTTTCCTGGAATTCATTCAAGTAGATTTTTTTTTTAATTTAAACTCTCTAACAGCTATTCTTTCGCTCTGACTTAATAACCAGAAAGGTCTGCCCTCATCTTAAAATAGAGTGACAATGGTTGTCTTCCTGCTCTTACCATACATTTCACTGTTCCGTTTTTTAAGAGGAATAGACCACACCTTTTGATAGCTATCAAAGGAAAGCCTGAGAGAAATATTTTTTGAAGATTAAAAGGATGGAATTACAAATGAGTAAATGTAGTTTGATTTAATAAACCTGGTCTGAGGGAAAGAGTCTGAGTCCCAAGCAGTGCAATATCCTAAGAAAATCCTTTACAACCAGCTGGGGCAAAGCAAAAGAAAATGCTGAATTTGAGCTTTTGAATATAAGCATTCAGCTTTGAGGCTGCAACTCAAACCAGTCCCACATTAGATCTAATATGAATCTTACAATACTATTTGGAGGAGAAAGGTGTTCATATATGGGGAAAATCTGGCACTAGGTTGTTGGTTGGATGTTGGATGTTGGTTGTTGGTTGTGTTTTTGATGCGGAGGTAGAAGCCAGAAGAAAATGGAAAGAGTAAAGGTCTGGGTAAAAGAGCAAAACAGGGTGTCCCTGTCTGTACATTACGCAGTGAAATTCACACCAGTTATGTGGGGAATCAGCTGCATTTTATTGCTGTGAAGTGGGTTCTAATGTAATTAAAAGGAGTAACTTCGTTTATTACTGTAACAAACTGGATTATATATGTTTAGGAAAAATAAATATCAGATTTAGGATAAATTTTGCAAATCTCAGATGATCTGTTATAGCTAGAGCCAGCCATGGACTTCCAAATCTCAGCACTGCATGGGATTACCTCGATCACCACTGCTTAAACACTTATCTTCGAAACCTATATTTATATCTGCCCCTAAAACTAAAGATGCCAGTGTTTTTGCTAATGAAGTTGCTAAAGACAGCTTCTGACGCTAAGTTGATTGGCACCTGAGCCCAAACAGGTATTTCTCCCTCACTGTTTCCACTTGGGTGTTGTTTGTGAGGTTTGACCTAGAAGGAGTGATCAGGGTAAACCATGTGGATTTCACGTTGCAGCAAATATAGCCAAGGCGAGATGTTTCAGGGCTGGATGGTTTATGAACATGATTTACATAGGAGCCCCATGGAATAATCACTTATATAAGGCATTTGTGGCATTTACTTCTAAGTCTCTTGCTGCTTGATTTAAACACATTTTCTTAACTTCCAAGTGCTCCACTCAGTTTATTCTGGAGACCTTTTTGGCTGATAAACATTCATCTACCTAAAGTGAAATGCTAGGGTTCTGGGGGGAGGAATGGCAATGAATGATAATGAAATCTTGCATGGCATGTTTGCTGGGACTATTTACTCCATTATAAAGACAGGGAGCTGTGTAAAAATTTTCAGCTCTCATTCCAAAACAGGCATGTTTGAGAACACTTCCCATCTCTGGTGGAAAAATTCTCTTCCATAGGCATTAGATGAAGATGTTCTTACAACTTTTGCTCCCCTTTAAATGAGGAAAAAAAAAAAGAAAAAAAGAAAAAATCTTACAAGTTCTATTAATAATTCTTTACTTACTGTCCTCAGGCTCAGTTTAAGGTAAATGTCCACCTGAACCAGTAAATCTGAGTCAAAGAGTTCTATTTTTTTTCATTTTGTCAATCTTCCTTGAAGAAGGAAAGCAATTACTTCTTATTTCTTTGTTCATTTACTAGGAAAACTGGATAATTTTGTGTCCACGTGTGCATGCATTGAGCTGAACACTTGGTTTCTGGAATAAGTTCAGCTAATAATAAAATGGGTCTTTTTTGAACCTCAAAATACTGAAACATTTGAAGTTTTCTTAGTTTTCTCATTTTACCACTGTGTTGACTTGGTCTTGGACTTAATGTCCTCACAGAGAAGCATATGATGAAGTTAGGGTATGTATGGGAAATCTACATTAAAAATAATTAGATCCTATTCTAATTAGTATAATTAACTTTATGAAAAATAAGGTTTAAATTCTATAATTGTTAGTATAAAAATATATGAATCTTCCCAAGTTGTTTTAATGCTCTTGTACAGTAAAAGATCATTCTTCTTCAAATAAGAAAATAAGTTTTTCTAGGGTCATTTTTATGACTTTATGACAAAGTTAAAACCCTAAAAAATTTTAAAGAGAGACAGAAAAAAAGAAGAAATCTTGAAAGAATAAGCTGGCAACGGACATTAAAAAAGAATGAATTTTCCTAAATGCCCTCTGGATTTATAGTTGTCTTGTAGAATAAAGTGAACAGGTTTTACAGAGCAAGTTTTGATAACCAAAGACTGGACTAGTTAACGCATAAGACATTTCAGAATATACTTTACAACATTTCCGCACTTGATGACTTGCTTGTTTGTTTCATTTACACTGGAAAGAAGGCTGGTTTTCAAGCATTTTTCCCCCTGCAGGGCATCGTCCTCCATGGGCATTCACAGTTGATGCTTCCAGAAAGAAATGTGGTGCTGCTTTTCTCTCAGCCTCCCCACAGTGTGAAGGTGTGCGGTTCTACAGGGGCTTCAGCTCTGCTAGCCCTGTCAGATGCTGTAGGACCTTAAAGCTTGAAGTTTTAGAAAACACTGCAGCTACTCTGAGGCATTGGTTCCCCTTCCTCTCACCCTGCAGAGATGTGAGAGGTTCTGTTGCTGAGACCAAAAGAATGATGAAAATCCCACAACTCTCAAATAGTTCCAGGACACATCATTTTCTTCATTAATAAGAGCAAAAGGGGTGACTAAGAGGATGACTAATGGTGACTAAGAGGCAGACAATGTGCTAAGAATCTTCATGAACTTTCTTGGAGGAAGTGATTGTGCATGTGTCAGGCTCTATTTCTATAGTTACCCCTCTCTTAGACCTGTATCAAGAAATTTTTTGGACTACCAAATGGTGGTAGCTTTTAGCAGCTTTTCAGTTTACTGAGACTTTAATTCTTGCTTTAGTCAAATCCCACAGGAAATGCTTGAATTTTGTGTTTTGGGTTTGTTGGTTTGTTTGTTTTTAAATATTAATTGAGTTTTTACTAGAAAAGTCAGCTGTGCTACAAATCTTGTAAGAGAGTGTATTCTCATGAGAACCCTAGCCCAGTTCTGTAAAATTCAGGTTTGTACAGTGTAAATATAAAATCTCATGTGTATTCTCTGAAACAGAATAAACCTGTGGTACTCAACTTTGTACTTCTGCAGAGAGGCTTCCAATGAGGATGTTATACTGTTAACACAGCGGTGGTCAGTCATTTTGGACATTGTTAAGAGAGAAATTTCTGGTTACTCAGCATGACTGGTGGGCATTAAGATGTTTTTTTAAACACTGTTTAGTAACAAATCTGGAGTACTAATATAAACAATAATATTTTCATTTCAGTTATTTTTATACATCAGATTTTGTGAATCTTGAGGAAGATTAAAAAACATATGGTATTTGTTATGCTGAGATATCATGAGAAGCCCTAGAATTAAAATTGTTTTACTTCAGTTATCCCACTGAATGCACTTCACAGCTTAGTCCGGTATCATGTTGGTTGTAAAATGTGCGTGCCGTACCAGGGAACCAAAAGATAGATATGGCACCATGTATTTACAAGGTATAAAACTCTGAAGAATTTTCTAAGCATCCATCCCAAGCTAGTTTTGGAGCTCAGGATGGTTTTTTTGTTTTCATGAGGCTGCAAATTAAGTTGCAAATTTCTTGATCTTACTTGGAGTACAGCGTTGTTAAAGCTTTCTTGCAGCATTTTGGACTTGCCTGTCTAGAAGGGAACACCCCAAATGTCACAATTAAAAACGGACCAAAAGGTATGGAAAACTACATAAAGGTTCTTGGAGCTTGGGGTAAAGAGGGGTTGTGTGGGGCAAAAGAGGTTGTATGCTTTCCGCTTTTCTGTTGAGCTGCGATTCGCTACCGCATCTTTTTCGGAATCCGCTTTTAGACTTTGGGACTTTGCGCTTCTTCTGGCTGCAAGGCGCTCATTTAGACCCGGCAGGGGCCCAGGGCGCTAAACCCCAGCCCGGCGGGCGGGGCCCGGGGCGCGG
>VWPU01022101.1:0-30946 GCA_013398955.1 Callaeas wilsoni | reverse complement strand
GCCCCCCGCCCCCCAGCGCCCCCTGGCGGGGACGCGCCGCGCCGCCCGCCCCTCACGCCGCCATTTGACATCGGTCGGGGCCGGTCCGGGCTCACCCCCGGCGCGGCCGGAGCCCCGGGCATGAGTGAGTACCGTGAGGGGTGGGGGCACACGGTGGGGGGCGCCGCTGTGGCCGCTGCCGGGCGATCGGGAGCGCGGTCGGACGCGAGTTGAGAGGCCCCGGGGCCGGGGCGCCCTGAGGGGCGTGAAGGAGGAGGACACCCTTTGCCCCCGCCTCAGACCCGCGGGCCGGCGCGGGCCAGGGACCCCTCACGTGTCTCGGCTCGCGCCGATGTCACGACGGGCGCCGGTGTCGTGCCTCGGCGTCGCGATGGCGCCGCGTTTTGGGGGCAGGAGGCGACGCTCCCCGCGGTGACATCCGCGGGACGCCCCTGTCACACTGGGAGTGCGGAGGGGACACCCCGGGATCTGTCACAGCGGGAGTGCGGCGATGACATCCCCGGGATGTTCCTGTCACACCGGGAGTGCGGCGGTGACACTCCCGGGATGCTCCTATCACGCCGAGACCTTTGCACCAGTCTAAATCCTTGGAATTCCTTGGAAATTGCATTCTGGCTCAGCGCTGCGAAACTGGTCTCCGTGGTAACAAAACCCACAAGCTGTGGCAGAAGCTGGCTTCCAGTAAGGATAAAAAAAGTAGAAGGCAGAAAGTTAGAAGAAGGCGGTGGTTACACAGAGATCTTTACTCTTTGGTTTGTTTTTTGGTTTTAATTTGGCAATGAAAGCCATTAGTAAATAGCAGGAAGTGACAGGCGGTGAGTGTGTAGTAGGAGTGTTGCTGGGGTGAGTTGGTGCTCTGCTACCTGTTGACAAGGTTGCTCTAACAAGCATCTGTACTGCTGGGCATCTCTGGTAGGGCAGGGCTCAGGAATCATTAACTTCAGCTCCCATAGTCATGCTCATAAAAAATAATGCATGATAAGAATTCGCTTAAATCAATTGTATTTGATTAACTGGGTTTTTTTCCAAGCCCCTCAGTGTCCAGGCTAACTCACAGGTTTAGCTCAGTTTCAGGATCAGGCAAAGGTTTTGTTTTTCACAGGCAGCCAGAGAGCATTCTAAGTTTCAAGGATTAGGACCAGTGTCTTGCCCAAAAGGTATTGTAGCCAGGATGTGGGGCCACTGTGAATTACCATGGTACAAACAATGATTCTGCTTTTTGAGGTGCAAATGCTGCCTGAAAACTGGAGCTGGGCCCTGGCCTGGCAGGGGACAGTGATTGCAGAATTTGTGGGGCTGCATTCCACACTCCTTTCCCAGCACATTCCTTGTGAAAAGGAACATCAGTGGCTTTGCCACAAACAAGCTTCATTTTCTCTGGCGTGGTTGGGCTGGGGCAAAAATGAGAAAGTGCATATATTAAACATACACTGTTTAAAAATTTATATGGATGCAGACAAATTGTCAGAGGTGTTAAGTGCATTGTAGTCCGAATGCCAAATGTATTCCCAGCTCATGGAGAGGCCTCAGAGGCTTTGTTTATACTGGCCAGAGAATTCCTGGACTGTGAGCTGAGTTGAAGGCTGCTCTTCAGTAGCAACATGGATCTCACTAAATCAATTTCTGCAGCAGTTCTGCCAGTTAGTGTGGAAGGTCTTCTTTTGTCTGGGATATTTCTGTAGGAAATCTGACTGGAGGGAGGAGCAAAGAAAGAAGATCCCTAAAAACAGTGCAGTCTGATTCCTTTCCGTGTCATATTTGAAAGAGCTCAAACTGCTAAGTCAGGGTGAATAAATTAACTGCCTGTGACAGCACAGCAGTGTGCTGAAGACCTGGATAGCTCAAATACATCATATGGAAAGTTAAATGCAAATGCTGTCTGATAAAGGGGAAACCTGCGCATGCCAAAATGCTGAAGCTTTTGATAGCACGTGAATCCCAGAAAACACAGGTTAAATGTCTAGTGTTTGAAATATCCTTCCTTCTACTACTTACCTGGGACAGGGGCGAAAGGTCAGTTGAGGAAAATTTGAGGATTTCTTTAAGCTTGGCTTAAAGATCCTGGGCTGTGATTCGTAAAGGTGCCTGAGAAAGTTAGAAAATCAACTTGAAGTGATTTCTTTTTCCATGTAGCTAAGGAAAGACTCAATCTTTAATGCTTACAAAAATCATTGCTTTTGCAAATGGCCTGTGTAAGAAATGGATTTAGTTGATTCTTTCTGTACATTAGAACATTTCCTAAACCAAATATTAAGCCTGGTACCAACAAGGGCCATAAATTTCATAAACCTCTATCCCTGCTGTTTGATTGCTGAAGACTGTTCAAAGAGTTTAAATAGATTTCCTTTTCAGTAGAACAAGTCTAAAGTTTCTTAAAAGAAAATAAAAACTTGGGCTGAAAATCTTGGTCTTGAAACTTAATCTACCAAGCATGAATATGAAGAAATGTAGTGTAAAGGCCAGTACTGCTGGCAATAGGCAGAAGCATTTTGCAAGTTTGGCAGTTCTGGCAATCCATAATTCCTGTAAACAAGTACTGCAGTTAGAAGGCTGGTGTTTTAAAGATGCAGGTGGTTCTTTTCCTTAGCTGAGTTGCTGTCTTTCTCCATGCTGTTGAAAATCTCACAGTTCCATTCCATGCAGTGATGTTTGTGTTCATTTATAGACACGAACAAAACACAAGCCTTTGGTCCTCTGAACTTTCCCTGAGCAATTTTCTCTACTCTGTCAGTTTGAGCTGCTCCTTCGCTGGTGATAAAAGTCATCAGAATCTTCCAAGCCACTGCAATCCTTCGGCATTCTCAGTTATCCTGAAGTATATCTGTTAGGAGGGCACATTAAAAAAAAAGTAGCATTAAAAAATGAATGAGTTCATGTAATATTCTTCTACTTTCTGTATCACTCTGACAGAAGCACGTGCACTGCCCAGCTTTCCTGTGTTCAGTACCCTGCCTCTGGCAGCTGATCTGTCCCCTAGGTAGCTGTGCTGCGTGGCAGAGGTGCTGCGGTGCCAACGCTGCCTTTGTCGTGTTCAGAAATGAGCTGCACGATCGAGAAGGCGCTGGCGGACGCGAAGGCGCTGGTGGAGCGGCTGAGGGAGCACGACAGCGCGGCCGAGGCGCTCATCGAACAGACCACGGCGCTCAACAAGCGGGTGGAAGCCATGAAACAGGTCTGCTCTCCAGCCCCGCTTGCTCCTGTGAACAACAGCATTTACATCCTGTGGGTGCTTCTGTGCGGCACAGAACAAGCGTGGTGTTGGGTTAATCCTGTAATGCATACTTGGTGGTTTTGTTAGGGGTGTGGCTCTCACCTAAAAAGAGCTTCTTTGTATAGTTTGAGCCTGTGACAAAGTTTTCGTAGTTACTCCAGTTTAAATATTGAAAACAAGCATTGATTTGAAGAACACTGGTAGAAATGCGCTTGGTATCTTACAAACCACCCTGTGGTGTCTCTTGGTTTGCTCCCCAGTGCAATACTACACATTTCCATTAATTTCAACATACCCATTTAATCATACAGAGGCTCCGTCGTGTTTTCTTCTGTACAGAACACTTCGTCTTTGCAGTGTCTCCTTTTGTTTCCAAATAGCCTCTTGGGCTTCTTTGTGCTCATTTCTATTCTGATGTTAAGTTGCTCAAGGCACGTTGTTAGATTGAGTGTGACTTTCACAAGAGAACTCCTGGGAAAACATAAAGATGTGTTGTGACTGTCCATATGGGAGTTCATCTTGTCACTTTAATGAACCCAAGATATGTTAATGGGCCTATAAAATAATAAAACCCTGCATGCAATTCAGCCCTGTAAAACTAGTCATGCAGAGGCTTCATGGCTTCAGATCAAAAGTATTACATTTCTCCATCTGTTGGGAGTCAGGATCCATTGACTCAGGCCCAAGTGACTTGTACCCACACAGCCTTGTGGTTTAAGGTTTTGGGAAGCCACAGTAAATGTCGAGAGGTTAATACCTCACGGTTTGTCTTTACCATATCTCTTTGAGTTTTAAATTACCTGATGGTGAACTTGGCCTGCATTAACTGCATTAAATAGCATCCGCTACACACATCTAAGCTATGAGACTTGTTTAAAAACAAAGGTGATGCTTTTGTGTCTGTAAAGGACAGGCTGTCTGCAACACCTTGTGGTGTGTGTGTTTGGTACTATTATTTAAAAGCAAGCATTGTCTCCCTCGTTACAGACTGTGAGTGACAGTAGAACTGGTGCTTTGTGACCTGCTGAGTAATGCTTGCCTTTGGTTCATCAAATATGCTGTGCCTTGTTTGTTTGTTTTTGTAATAACCAGTACCAGGAAGAAATCCAAGAGCTCAATGAAGTAGCAAGACATCGCCCTCGGTCTACTCTAGTGATGGGTATCCAGCAGGAAAACAGACAGATTAGGGAATTGCAACAGGAAAACAAAGGTAAAACATGAATATTCTATCCTTTTCAAGCTCCAGCCTGCACCACTGAAATAGTGAGACTTTTACCACTGATAATTTTTCAAAACACGGCTGTAGAAGAAATTTTTTCTTCTAATTTCAATTTGTCAGTTTAACTGATCATAATACAATTCAAGAGTCCTAAAGTCCAACCTCTGGGACTGATGAACAAAAAGAGAGATTTGGGAAAAATTCGTTTTTTCAGTCCTTGCCTAATGTACAGCACAAGTGAGAAGATAAATAGAACTTAATTCTGCAATATAGGGATCTGTTTGGAGAAGTGTTTAACCACTGCTGAAAATAATAGGAGCAGTCAGGACAAGTTATGGTATAAGTATAGAAGTATAATTCCTTCTGGAATTCTGTGCACTAGGAATGCATTGTTCCTCCTGGAAAGCCTTAGGTATTCTAACAGTTCCATTCAGCAAAGGATTCAGTGATCTCAGTTCAGATGAGTCTTGCCTTATCACTGGGGTTATTTATCTGTTGACTCAGTATATTTTGAACAGAAGCATTTTTCAACTCTGGTTTCACCAAGCTGCAGATTTAAAGAGATCTGTGAATTCCTTCCTGCCTTTTGTACAGTGTGGCTTGTAGTGGCTGGGGTAAAGCTGCTCAGCCACACTCCACATGGCTTTGTCAGCCAGAGGGACTGAACACGGAAGTCACACTAACAAAAGGCTGTTTGTTACTGCCCAGGAATTGTCCCAGACTGGTCACCATCAAGGCCATTTGCAGAGCCCGTGTAGATTTCATGGTGCAGAGACACTCAATTCCAGGCTTAATTCAGTTCTCTCAGCTGAAATACTTGTGCATTTTGATTTGGTTCTCTGTGTAAAACTCTTAACTGCATTTTAAATTCTGTTGGCAGAACTGCGCACATCCCTTGAAGAGCACCAGTCTGCTCTGGAACTCATCATGAGCAAGTACAGAGAGCAGATGTTTAGGTTGCTTATGGCAAGCAAAAAGGATGATCCAAGTATAATAATGAAGTTAAAAGAGCAGCATTCCAAGGTAATAACTTCATTGAGGTTTTTTGCTTTGTTGTTTAGTTAACACCTTAGTTTGTAGTGGATCAATTCAAAGTTCACTTCGTGTCAATATTTGTATCCTTGTACTACTAACGAGTCCTAATTTTAATAATCCACTCCATGCAACACGAACAGGAAACTATCAGTTGAGTAAGTCAACCTTACCAGCTTCTCATTTATTGAAACTTTTATAACAGGTGGCATTTCATTACTGTATTTGCGTAATTTACTTTTGTTTCACTTCCATCTTTAAGGCAACTGCCCTGTTACACTGCCAGAGGTTGGTAATGTTCAGACTTTTCGACTGGCTTTGACTTATGCTTGTGACACCAACAAGTAATTAATAAATCTGTGCTTAGGGAGAGTAGGAGGAACAAGCTTTTTAAATTCAATATTCAAATATTTTTTGCCCTAAATATTGTAAATAAATTTAAAAAATTAAAAGTCCTTTTGACTGTTGAATAACTGGATGAAGCAGGAAACGCAAGTATATGTTCAGTTATTCAACAGTCAAAAGGATTTTCAAATTTTGGGAAAATTCATTTTTCTAGGTCACTAACAGCTCTAAACAGGAGCATTTTAGCAAAGTATTACATTTCACTGAAAATGTAACATAATCATTAGAGCAATGCAGCTGTGTAGATAAACATAAGTTCCAAGTGTTTAATAATCTTTGACCTCAGCTAACTTAAGCTTGCAAAGCAAAGTTAGGGTCTGCTTACGGGGAAAACAAAATTTTAAGAATTTGATTCTTTCTTGCCTGCTTACAACATCCTATGTGTGTAATTAGTGCCATTGGTATGAAAAAAATTACTGGATTTAGAGCTGTATCTTTAACATAAAATCTTGGAAAATGGCAAGTACAGATAATTTTCAGCAGAAGTTACCTCAGAATATGGTATAGCATCTGCTCCAGCTTCAGGAGAACCAACACAAGAGGGTAAAATTAATCCATCCTGAAATAGACTGTGATAGTTCATTTAGGAGCACTTCAGTGGAAAAACAAGAAAAATAAACAAAAAAGAAAAAATAACATCTCATAATATAATTGGAACAGGAGATGTAGGCTTCAACATTTTCATTAAACCTCTTCCTTCATGAATGCCTGATGAAAAAGATTTATCACCCTTACCCTGACACATAGGATTTCTGGAATTTCATTTATTTATTCTCTAGCTCAAGCTTCATATTCAGGAAGATTGAACAATCTTGAAGCACTTTTTAAATACTTCTCTCTTGTTAAGTAAGCAATCCATTACACCCAAGGAGTTAAGCTCCCTGTTCCCAGTAATGGTGTTTTCCCAAATGCCAGCTGTTATTTTAGTGCCTGTTTACAGATTATTACAAGATCATTGATTGCTGCAGATTAAGAAGCACCTCCTTTAAATAGAACAATTTCTTTTGATAGTGTTGTGTGCAAGACAAAAGAGGGTGTTGGTAGTAGTGACCCTGATCTAAGTGCGCTGTTTGAATTTGCTCAGCTGAAAGAAGGCCCTAAAATGGGTGTGGCCCCTCTTTGGTTTTTATCTCTTTGGAGAGAAAAAACCCGGTGTGTACAAAAGAGAGAGATACACAGAGGCTTTCACTTCCATTGCACTCCTTGGTTTTACCCCATGTAAGTTTTCCACATGTGCCTTCCAGAGCAGAGCCTTCCAGTTTTGTGTTAGGATCTGACCTAACATCAGTGGCCTTGGAACAGGCCCGAAGTTGTATTGATCCAGAGCCCACATGAGCTGGGAAGGCAGGAAGCAGGAAGGACAGCAGTATATCTGAAACCCACAGCTCATACCCAGTCCTTCTCAAGGGTACATCCTTGCCTGACCACAGCTTCCTGTCAAGCTAAATTTGGGAGTTCTTTAAAAAAAAAAAATGTTTCATGTCATCACCTGCACTGGAAACTGAGAAGAAAATAAAGATTTACAGCAAGTTCTTCCCCGCCCCCTCACACTGAGAGTGGGCATTTAACAACTGCTAAACTGTAGCTTAGGCAATTGGCATGGCAGAGAGGAAAGGGCTGATGTTCATTTTAGTAAAGGGTATTTGTTTTGGTCACGTAAGTTTATGATTCCAAGTGAGGCAGTTCTTTGTGGTAGTTTAAAGGCAAGCTGATCATCTGCCAGCTGTATGGACATCCTATCAAATTTATTGTTTAAAGGTGGGATTTAGCTTTAGTCTCTACTGTCCTTCATGTCAGCCCTCCTGTCCTGCTTTTCCTGCTATTAGCCAATAAATATTGTGGATTTTGTCCAAAGTCCAGGTCAGGCACAACTAAACTGGCATCACGGCAGAGTTGGAATAAAAGACAAGTTGAAAAATGGAAGCTGCTGAAAATACTATTAAACTGTCTGGCTTAACTGAGCAGCAGTGAATACCAGAGGGCCACAGACTCCTCATGCAGCATTGCAGGGAAAGGCAGCAGTGACCCTTCTTCCTGAACCTCTGAAGTCTGGAGCCCAGAAAAGCTGGAATTGGAGGTGGATTCAAGCAAAAGTATCTAAAATAGAGAGTGGAGGATGGGTTTGAGTTTTGTAATATATGACACAGTAAGGATGACCACTGCACCTGCTCTTTTTTAGAGAGAAATGCCTGTCCAGGGGCTGCTACTGGAGATGAGGTTTCAAACACCTGGAAAGAATGTGGCTTTCCCTGCTGTTCTCACAGGAGTGGAGTGGTTTTGCGTGTCCAAAATAACCCACATCAGTTCCTGCTGCACAGGAAGGCCTGGTCAGGGCAAGCACGGCACCAACTTGTAGCCATTTGGAGGCTGAGGATCACAGTTGGTTAAGCTTCTATCAAATCCCAATGAGAGGGATCACTGTGGGGCAAACCAGGTTTATTTAAATAAACACAACCGCTGTGGCTGCCCACATTGTGAAGTTAGAGAGAATTTGTTTTCCGAAATTGAGGTCTGTGTTAAAAAAGGTCACAGCAGCTAAACCACGTTTAATGCTTTGCTTTTTTTAATAATGCAGAAAATATATTACTAAGATATTACTAAATATTGTATCTCAGGAGCTGCAAGTGCATGTGGACCAAATTACAGAGATGGCAGCAGTAATGAGAAAAGCCATTGAGGTGGATGAAAGGCACGGCTGCAAAGAGCAGGAGCGCATCACCCAGCTTGAGGTGAGGAGAAAGCTGCAGGACACAGATATTAAAGGGAGTAAAGATCCTCCCAGGTGTTTTATGGAGTTACTGTCCCAGTCACTCACTGCTGTTGTGTTACCCTTGCCTTGCTGGAGCAGGGGAAGCACACTACAGCTTAATCTCAAGGAGGGGATGCCTAAAGCCCATCAAGAGAGCAGGAGGGTCACAAACCTGATGTGCTCCCTTGGAGAAGATGACACAGCACTGATTTCAAATCAGTGCTTTCCTCCTTATGCATTTTGGAGTAGAGGGGAGGTTTTAACAGTTACCATGATTTCTTTCTGGAGTCCTATTAATGTGTTTTTCCCTCTCTGGTTTTAGCAAGAAAACAAAGGCTTGAGAGAAATTCTTCAAATCACTAGAGAATCATTTCTGAACCTCAAGAAAGAGGATGCATCAGAGAGCACGTCCCTGTCAGGATTAGTGACAAGCAGTGATCTGAGCCTGAGGAAAAGCTAAGGACTCTGGGAATCAGCAAGCTTCAGTTGCACACTTAAACCAATGGAGCATCAGGGGGCACTGGTCAAGCACTTGTTACTGAGTAGGGCACCAGCAAGAGAATGCATCCAACTCCAGCTCAGTGGCTTTTATACTGTGTAACATAAATTCAGCTGGTATTCTGCAATACCCTCAGTGACAGATTGATTGCCATACACCTAACCTCAGTAGGAAATGGATTAATGCACTTGCTGAATTGCAAATTCTTTTTATATGAACTCGTTTTACAGATAAAAGGAGAGATTTCAAGTAATTTATATAAATTATTGCTCATACAAAGTTCAGTGCAACTCTTAGGAAATAAAGGTAAGATTTCAAGTCTGATCTCTGCCTTAGAAAGTAGTAACTTATGAATATGCTTTGTGCATGATCCACATAGCATTTTTTCCTTTTGTTTTGGTTTTAATAAATTCTCATTTCACAGCAAACCTCTTTGATGGGAGGGGCACACAGGCAGCATAAAATTTAAGGATTTCTGTAATTTAGCCTTGGGGTATCCCTTTCAAATATGAGGCCAATTTTTAAACAAGGAATGCTGTCAATCAATAGTTTGGGGTTTTTAAATGAAACAAGATTCTTTAAAATATATGCACTGAATTGTATTGTGATCATGTGGAAAGAGCTGTTCCCACTTTGTTCTTCTCAGGAACACAGGTAGCAATACAATTCTGCCTTAGCTTTTACCTTTAGGAGAGGAAATCCAGCTCAGTTCTCTGTCAGTAAGCAGCCACATGAGTCCCATGTCTTTCTGCTCCAATTGCCTGCTCAAACTTCCTAAGTGAGGCATGGCAACAGGAAGGTACCCAGGCAGTGGCAGCAGAAAGTGGGGGTGGAGGAGGGAAGGAAGCAAGCTTCATGGCAGAGTTGGCAGCCTGCAATTAATACTCTTAATTTTTCTTTCTTCAGTACTAACTAGTCATCAAGAAGGTTTTAAAGTGAGTTAAGCAGAGTGAAAGCTGTCAGCTACAAAATCTGTGGAACTACAGCTGCCACCCACAGTTTAACATTCTGGCTGTTCAATAACCTACCAAGCAACATGAGCTGAGCTATCCTGAAATCAACCACCACTTAGTCAAGTTTAATTTTCAGTAACAACAACACAGAAGGAGCTAAGCTTCCAACACTTACAAGTGTGCTGGCTTCAATACGGCTTCCTGTGCCCCAGCACAGCTTCCCTGAGCTCAAGGTAAATGTTCCACAGGCCTCAGGGGGAGCTTTCAGTGTCACTGAACTGCCTTTGGAGCAGCTCAGTACCTTTGTTCTGTTCCCACTGTTGCTGCTCCTTCCCGTGGTGCTTTTAGGAGGAAAAAAGTGAGAAAGGAGCATTAGCAGGCAGTAAATGTTTGTTTTCAGTGAACTAATACGTGTGCTGAAAGGACAGGTAAATCAGGTCTCCACATTCTCACAGCCTGCTTTAGAAATGGAGAAGCTGCTGCTTCTCTGCAGAGCACCTTGGCTTCTTGCTAGGCTTAAGAACGCACTGAGGACATTCACGTGCATGAGAAAAAGTTACAGCCATTTCCAGACTTGTGAAACAGCCAAGGGGAAATTCTGGGGGAATATTTTAGCTCAAGCACAGAATATTCTTGTCTGCTTTTATATTATCTGTAAAGCCTCGCCAGTGCTGCTCTAATTTAGGTTTTGCATTTCTGCTGCGGCTTGCAAGCTGCTGACTTACCAGAAGCAACATCTTTTTTCACTGGAGTGTTCTGTTGTTGCAAACTTAGAGGAATTTTGGGTTCAGTTGTTGAAGTTCTTGTTTCTAGAAGCATCTTTTCAGCCATGCACTGGTGTCAAGAGGCATTTCTATCCATTTGATGATGAATTCAGCCTCATGGCTGACTTCTGGTTTGGCTTTCAAATACAGAGGAGGGTTGTTTGTCCGTGGCAGTACTTTGAGGTTGCTCTATTATGAAATAATGCTTGATTAGTGTTTATTTTTGTAAATTTAAAAAAATGTGACTTAATTTATCTACTCCTAGTCTTCACATTTGATACGTCTCCCCTTTCATTCCCCTGCCCTGATCACTTTAGGATTTTAAAGAGCCTTCACAGTGTGTGGAGTGAATATTTTTCATTGCATACCTGTTATTTTTGTAATGCAGATGGCTTGAAAAGGATTTATGGCTAGAATTGTGTACTGTACAGTAAACTTATTTTATCAATAAAGTTGACTGGAAATTTGGATATCTCCATGATTAAAGCAAAGTACTGGATCTGAGAGGAGCCTTGTTGGCAACACAAGATAAAAAGAAAGGTAACCAAAACTGTTCTATGTGGCAGCTGTTCAGCTGAGGGCAGACTGAGACTAAATTGGGCTGGTTTGTACAACTAAAAGCTTTGAACAGCCTTGACTTTTTAACAAGCACATGGGATTAGAAGATTGTTAAAATACAGGACTAATGGCACATTTTTCACGCAGAATTACATGTACTGAGATCCCTCTGTAAATACCCAAACAAAATTTACATTGGCTTAGGGAGTTTCCCTAATCACTTTTTCTGGTTAAAAGAGGCATTTCCAAGTCTGCTGTTGAGTGTAAAACTTGCAGTTGTTCTTTTTGGAGAGCCTGGAGTCCGAGTGTCCGGGGCACAACCGGCAGTTACTTTGGCCAGGAGAGCACTGTGGTGCTGCTCACAGCATGAGGGCAGAGGGAAGGTGAGACCTTAAAGCTCATCCAGTGCCACCCCCTGCCATGGGCAGGGACACCTTCCACTGCCCCAGGTTGCTCCAAGCCCGGTCCGACCTGGCCTTGGACACTGCCTGGGATGGGGCAGCCACAGCTTCTCTGGGCAAGGATTTTGTAATTTTTTTCAGTTCTTCTGTGATAAATTGTCTGCACACACCTGTTATCCAGCCAAGCTGATAAGACAGCAGAAGTTACCTAAATGCAGGTTTTAAGCGATGCTGTGTGCAAAACTACAACAAGTCATTCCTTTGCTTATGGACCATTTAGCACAAGGGCTGAACTGGAACTGTATGGGAGGAAGGACTGAGTTCCTGCTGCCTGCAACCACCTTCCTGTCCCCAGACATTGGGAGCCAGTGTGGTCCTTGTATCAGAGAACACTCTTATTTCCTACATTCAGAAAAAAACATTTGCCTTAACCAACTGCCCAGCAAGGAGAGAAACACTTTGTCATTGCAGTCTTGGAAGATGCATGTGCTGGCAGCACTCCTCAGGCACCAGCCAGAGAACAGGCACAGGGGAAACCCACAAACTCCAGCTGCAGTCTCTTTTCATTTTCCAAGGTGAAGGTTTACGTTTTTGAAGAATGGTGGACAATGATTTCCCTGCAGTGTTCTCAGCACCAGAAATCCCCCCATCCACACACCTGAGGCTGGCTCTTCCAGCAGCAAGCAGCAGTAGAGCTGTTTTTGAGGTCAGTTCTTGGAACCTCAAACAACACAGCACACCAATGGATGCAGGGTGATCAGCACCTTCCCTTTTCCAATACTACGTTCAGGAACACTGTAAACAAGTTTTTAAATGACTCATCTGCAACTCATTACATTCCTGGCTAAGCAAACAGCAGCTGCCTCCTACAATTCTCTATCTGTGCTTCTTTGCTTCCTGCATATGGCTTTCCCCCTCACCCTCAGCATTCAGGATAAAAAAAAAAATAAATCCAGCTCATTTTGAGCATATTAGATAATCTGTTGTTACACCAGATAAGATGGGAAAGTTGGAACTGCTGCTTTTTCTGACGAGGCAGCCTTGTGAAGACCTAGTTCTGAAGCAGGCAGGGAAGTTCTACACAACCCTCTTCTCCTGCCACTCCCTCTCGCCTCCAGAATGGGCTCATTTATTGCTCTGATCTGAAGCTGACTTCTCCCAGCGTGCAAGGAAGCGCAAAGCCCTTCATGCTCAGCAGGAGTCAGTTGGCTGCCTAGAGCTGGGGGCTAGAGCAGACAGGGTCTGAGAGCAATAAAATCAATATTATAAAAAACAAGCATCTGTTGAACACACAGAAGTGTTATGGGAGCTGTTGTTTCCGGAGAAAACAGACACCAGAACTTACTAATCCAGGATGTGGATGGGGTCGACAACCAGATGGACATTGGCAAAATTCAAATAAATCTGGATATATCAATGCCTTCCAGCCCTTGAGTCGGGACACAGTAACCTAACACAATACTCACCTCGCATACCCAAAGGCTCAGTGTTTCTTATGATGACTCTTCAGTGGATAAACCAACCAGGAACCAAAGTTCCACTAAAGCTCATCCCAAAAATCATTCCTTTGATCACTGCAGACCTACAGCTGCTGACGGATCAGAAGGGAGAGAGATGAAAAGCTCAAAGGCTCAGTGAAAAATGCACATTTTGAGATGGAGCCTACTGATTTCTCTGGAGGGGCTCTCTCTTTTTTGGAAGCCTTTCCAGATCAAGGACAGCTCTAGGCAAGGACAGAAAGGAATCACAGAATCATAGAAGGGTTTGTGCTGGAAGGGACCTTAAAGAGACCTTAAACAGATCTCATCCTGGACCTCAAGGGGTACACAAAAAAAAGCCTTGAAAATACCCCTTCAACACTGCAGTGGATCAGTTAGTGTATTCTGATCATCACCACTGTGATGTTACTCACTGTGTCTTAGGGATTATGTAAGAAAATTCCTGAACGATCTCTTGGCAGAACTCAAAAAAAGGAAACACAATCTCCAAGTCAGGATCTCAGAAAGAGAGTTCAAAGCCCACTTCTGCTCTAGAATTCTTGTGTGATCTTGCAGACCAGTTTTCAGGCATGAAGGGGATGACAACCATTCCTTTGTTCTCTAGAGCCTCATCTGACAAAGCTCTCAAAAAAAAGCCTCTCTGGACCACGTGCTTTCCTCAGTGGCTGCACAGAGCACACGCCACACTCGCAGCCTCTGGGTGTCACTGCAACGCCAGCCAAGCTCCCCCCTCTGAGCCCTTGGTAAGAAGAAATTTTTCAAAGCAAACTCTCCCTGTAAGATCAAAGGCAGAGGCTAAACTGTAAAAGCATCATTGCATTCAAGAGACTCCTTTAGTTCCAATATTCTTTGAAAAGACATCTTTATTATAAAAGAGATAGAAAATTAGAGTTAAACTTGTTTCTTGCACAATGTTAATCGCAGCAGTTATAAAAACCCACCAAGGTAAACATGTTTAAGAGCATTTCTATACCACAGAAGTGTTTGCTGCTTGCCATTACACATGGCAGAGACATGCTCAGGATCAGTGCGGGGAGGACAGGCAGAGACCCAAGGAAGAGCTCCTTGTTTACCCCAAGCGCCACACAACAGCACAGGGAAACAAGACCCAAACTGCAGGATTTCAGCCTTGCTTTGCTGTTTGAGGCAGATGGTCTGGCTCCAAGCAACGATGGGATTTGTCTCTCTAAACATCAGAAGGGTTCAGTCACCTCAGACAGTGTCTTTGAGCTCTTCTTAAAGAAAAGCCAGTCATTCATTCCTGTCTATGCCAGGGTGTTTTAACTTCCAACCAAGTTCCCGGAAAAAGTTCTTTTGCCAGTTTCCTCAGAAAGACCTGTGTCTTACATATTTCCTGCCAAGAATTTAAAGCAGTGGCTGAGAGCTTACGCTTCCACCCCTGGGGAATTCCTTCATGGAGGCTCCATGCAGGCACCTGAGCAGCCACTCACCTCACACAGGCAGGACTGTGCACTTGGCTGCCCTCACTGAAGGTTCAGACACGGGGAGAACGAGGAAGAGTCATCATATCTTGTGTCAAGGTACAGGATGTGAGACTTGAGCCATCCTTCAGTGCATGACAGACCCCCACTGGAGACCGGGATGGGGCACGGGGGGCAAGCACAGGTAAAACAGCCTCAGGTCTGCTTGGGATGGGCCAAAAACACATGGCTCCAGTTGGCATTTTGAAAATGGCTCTTGGGGTTTTTTTAAGGAAGAGCATAAAGCCACCACATGAGATTGGTCCCTCATCTGTTTTTATACTACATTCTGCTTTGGGCAGATGCAATTCAAATAGGTAAGGAACACATTCAGTCAGCAAGGTTCCTGGTCAGTATCTTACTAGCTGAATGCTGTTTTCACCCCTTAAAGGCAAAATTAAAAGATGATTAAAAATAAACAATTAGTGTTTCAGCCAACTCCAGGGGAAAAAAAATTGCCATTGGCTACAAAGAGCTTATTTACTTTTTTTTTATGACAGCACCATCAAAAAAGAGACTATACCAGAAAAGAAACAAGACACAGGCTGTTCAGAAAGCAAACAGGGAGACAAATCTCTTGTGTTCTCTTAGCAGCCATCTCTGCACAGAGACCAGATGACCAGCTTGCTACAGAACCACCCAAAGTGACAAAAGAATCTTCTTGTCTCAGATCAGTCCCTGTTCCCGAGCCCCACAGTGCACACGTACAACAATTAACTCAGTGCAGTTTCAATTCAAGTCACTTAGTTCAGCTTGCAAGGTTCAGTAACATTTCTTGGCAACCAGTGTGTCTGCAGCCACACGTTTTGTACCTGTATTAGAAGGAGATGCTCAGTTCCTGCTGGAAGAACTCCTTGTGTGTCCAGTCTTTGTCCCACCCCTCACAGCTGGACAGGCTGCCCACCCCTGGGAGCAAGTCAGGCACTGCCTCAGCAGAGGTTTCCACATGCAAGGGAACAATCAGCAGGATGCTTTCCGAGGCCTGTTTGATATTTCACGTACCCGAACAGCAAAGTAGGCCCCACAGGATCAATGCCTGTCCTTGACCACGACTACAGGATTCTGCAGCTGGACACAAGCAGGTTGCAGCAGGCAGAGTGCCACAGAGGAGTCACAAACAGCATGTAGTGTACTGGACAGCTAACTGCTCTGCCAAGCTGGGCAAATAGCAATCTCTTATTCAGCAGGACAAATTAGCAGTGGTAAATCCTGCACCACTGGCTGGTTGCTGGTAATCATATCACCATTCCCAGATCCTCCCTCTCTGTTCCCACCAGTTATTTGGCAAGTTACAGAAGCAGGGGAGTTCTCTCCCCAGCTGGCTGGTCTTTCTGGAAGAACTCTTTGATATGCAGCAGCTTGTTGTGGATCCTCTCTCTCAGGGGAGGGATATGATGGCTGGGGTCTAAGACATTGGTGCTTCTACGTTCCCTTTCCCTCTTCCAGGTGAGATAGGGATGTGGTGGGAAGGGCACCTCACTCCTCTCCCGGCGGAGCTGCACAGTGACCCCGCTGAGGGCCAGCATTGCCCACACTGACAGGATGATGAAGTCTGGAAAAAGAGAAACACATTCCTGCAGCAAAGCAGAACATTCCTTGCTTTCCCAAGCACAAGCACTGAACTAGTTTAGTGACAGAAAGGAATAAAGTATCACCCCCACATCCTCACATGCCCAGAGTGACTCCATGCAGAGGCCAGAACACACAGGGAATTGGGAAGAATCTCTTCCCTGTATTAGGCCTTTGACCGTCCACTCTGCAAACTGCTCAGCAAGCTGCCAGTCCAAGTCTGAGCAGCACCTTTCACAAGGGCCTTTGTCACAACACCTGCAGGAAGGTTCCTGCCTTTGAGTCAGCTCAGTATTGCTTTTAAAGGACTAGAATTTCTCATGTGGATGTTAAATCTCACACTCTACTGTGTTCTCCTTCCATCCCCTTCCTGCCCTCACTCACTCACTCTGTTTACAATAGAACCAAGGAGACAGTGCTTTCTCATTAAAAAGAGAATAAAGTCTCAGGAGGACTCACCATTCCTTTGAAAAGGCACATTGGTGTAAGCTCTGCTGAAGTAATTGTTGAGGACCCTTCTGAGCAGGTTTAAGGTGATGTAAGCAAGGCTTGTGTAGACGTAACAAGCAATGGCCAGGGTCACTGTGTAAGAGCCCACTATTCCTGAGGCCAGGATGTTCAGCTAGACAGAGAAAAACACAGCTTTAGGAGACTGATGAACACTCTTTATTCCCCACCTCCCTAAGACAGCAGAATCATAGAATCATGGAATGGCCTGGGTTGAAATGGATCTAAAAACCCATCCAGTTCCAACCCCCTACCATGGGCAGGGACACCTTCCACTATCCCAGGGTGCTCAGAGCCCCATCCAACCAGGCCTTGAACACTGCCTGGGATGGGGCATCTACAGCTTCTCTGGGCAAGTATTTTGTAATTTTTATCAGTTCTAGGATAAACTGGCTGCACATACCTGTTATCCAGCCAAGCTGGTAAGACAGCAGAAGTCAACTAAATGCAAGTTTTAGTGGATGCTGTGTGCAAAACTACAACAGTGTCATTCCTTTGCTTATGGACCATTTAGCACAAGTGGGTTTGAACAGGAACTGCCTGCAACTGGCCCTGTGCTGAGCTTCACAAAGCTGTGCTAAGTTTTCTGTACATATTCCATAGGACAACATTTTGCACTAAGAAGTCTGACACCCCTGCCTCCCCCCTTCTGAGGTGACAGTTACTTACAATTCTTGGGCAGCCAACAAAAAGCACTGGAATCATCAAGGCTACACAAGTAAAGGTCACCCAGAACACCACATCGTCACGGAAGACCCTGTAGTCTCCTGCCAAGACACCACATTTACCACTGAGGGAAACATTTCCTTTTTTGCAAGTGTTTGGGGGTTAGCTTTTTCCCCCCAAAATTCTGTACATTCAGAAATACCTGGAGTACATTGTTGAAAAGCCCAGCTTTTGAGCTCAAATCCTGACTGTTTAAGACGTACTGGAACAGTTACTCAAGAACGGAAAAACTGTCCCAGTTGAGCACAGGTCCTGTACTCTGCTGGAACAGCAGATCTTGTCCATGGAACAAAGATTTTTGACAAGGTACACGTTCCTCACCTGGTAAGAATGAGAAGTACCAGAGTACTGCTGCCCAATAAGAAGCTGTTTTGTTGCCTATATGGGTTTCCAGGCTAAAAATCTGCATCTGACTCCAGAGTATGGTACAAATGTAGCCATCACAACACCACCAGGCAACAAATTCTTCTGGCTTTAGGAAAATTAAATCAATCAAAGCTTTCTTCGCTCCCCCTGCCTTCTAAGGCCTGTGGATTAACCAGAGGGGACAAGCTGACCTCCAGCTGAGTCACTGTTCCACTTTAATGAAGAGCAACGAGGGACTGCATGGATTATCACAGAATCATGGATTGAGTCAAACACAGATGACTGGAGAATGAAAAACTGTCCCACCAAGGGACCTTAAAAAGAGAAGTTTTGAGACTGAAAATTACAATAAAGTATAACCGATGCCCTAATGTCCCAGAGGGACTCCAGCTCAGCAGGCTTACTGGCTTTTAAGCGATTTGTCTAAGGCCTTTATTCCTGAAGCCTTCAAATTAGACTGTAGATTTTCTACTGGGATTTGTTCTGGACAGAGAACAAGAGAGAGCATGCCCGGAACAGAGCTGGTGTCACCGAGATGGCACACAGCTTAGGAAGAGACACCAAGTTCTCTGCAAAATAATCAGTTTCCTTTTCCCCAAGTAGTTTTAATTACAGCACAGCTGAAAGAAGGTTTCAGGTACATCTCTATTCCTCCCAGCACTGGAAAGGGAAAGTTAAACATCCCACTAAGATAAACCAGAGAGTGCCATTCACTCTTGAGCCTTGCAGTGTGCCTGCAGCACAGCAGGAACACAGCACTCACCAAGCAGAGGATTCCAGTGCTTACCTAGAGGAGTAAAGAAGAGCGTCGATGAGAAGAGAAATCCCAACACAAGTCCGATAACAAACATGCTGAGCAGGACAGAGCCAAACCTCCACCAGCTCACAACCAAGAGCAGGCCTCCAATAATTCCAGCCGCTGCCGTCAAAATAAGACGCACTGAAAGAGAAAAGAGAAAATTCCAGCATTCTGGAAACTTCAATTCCTGCAGTAACACGTTCAGCAGCTTTACTTACATGCTTGTTCGGCTTTTTTCAGTGAGTTGGCATGAGGTAACAAGTAAAAGTATCAGAACTTGCCTCATGCACTTCACTTAGATGCCAGCCTGCAGCTGGGGATGTGCTGCTGAAAGAGTGGGGGGGGGCTGGAATGGAGGCCTTGGTACCATGTACATCAGTACCCTGAGTTCCCCAGGAGTTCAGGTGGCTACAGCTACTGCACCTCTATCAAAAAAGGAATTCTACGAGGTGGGACAGACAGAAAGAACTAATTCTGTCTAGTCTAACAAGCTGGGTGCAGATCATCTACTTCCATTTTACAGATGAAACCTGCATTTAATCTGAAACAGGTCTGTGCATTGTGAAAGTAAGAAGAAAGTATGTTGCAAATTTCCAGAGTTTCCAAACACCTCTTATCTTCCTCGGATAGATACTGAAATGAAATCCAGCTGTTAATTCTGCATCACTGTGCTGCTGGAAGCAACACTTACTCTGTTGCATATTCAGCTATTATGGCAATCAGAGCTCAAGCACCCAGGCATCACCCTGCTATCCTTCCTGTGGCTGGCCAACAGCACAACTGAGATTCTACCTGAAGGGCTCCTAACAAGAGTTTGGGAAGAGCACAGGGTATCCTGACACATCTACTCACCATCATAACTAAGGCCAGTTACCCTTGTAATGAATACAAAGAAGACGAATGCTGCGACAATGAAGCCCATGAAGAATAAGTCTAGAGAAGAAGGAAAAAGTATTTAGCAAACTTCATACCAAGTCCACTTCAGTGGATCTTCAGACATCTTCATATTACGACAGGGAATGAACATAGCAGCTCACAAAAGGAGAGACAGACAACACTTTGTTCTCAACAGGGGTGTCCTCAAGCACTACAGATAGTCAAAAATTGCATATTTATAGCTATATTGCCCAGCATGCACCCTAGCTCTAGGTTTCTATTCTTTGCATCCCAGAGCTTAAAGGCTCAGAGCCTATAAAAGCAAAGCAGTGGACCTAACTGGCACAGCAGCAATATCAAGTGAATCTTAGTAGTAACACCACCATTCTAAGTTAAAAAGAGTAACATTTATGAAGTTCCAACCAGACTTGAAATGAGATTAAATAATCAGTACCTGTTTTCCAGAATCTGTGTCCAAAAAAGCAGGTGAAAAGACCAAGAACAGCAAAAGCAGTGAAAAATACTTTGGTAGAGAGTTTACCTACAAGAAGAAAGGTAGGTTTAGTAGAGCATTCCACCTAGTAGTCCCAACAAAGAGATTAAGGTAAGGTCAAGCTGCTCTCACAAGCTTTACTGACAACTTGAGAGCTGCCACTCTGTCAGATCTGCAATGCCTGAACTAACAGTTGTCTTGGTAGGACCTTCAACAGAACATTGAAACAGTCGCAGACTGATTAAGAAATCAAGAGCTTCCTCCTTACTCAAGAGAAGTTTCTGTAAGCAGATGTTACTTGTTTATAATACAGTACAACTCTGCCTGAAAATTCTCTGCTCAGCTTCAAAAAAGGGACATCCAGTCTTCTATAAACATCAGTGCTGTGGGATTACTGACCCAGGCAACAAATATAGGCTTAATCACTGCAGCTTTCACCATTTGTCTCCCCCTCGTACATTTGCCATGCAACAAAAATGATCATCAGCATCCCATTATGGCTCGCCTCTATCTTCTAGGCAAATTTCTTACCTATATTTAAGCTATTTGGAGAAGTAGACCACATTTTCCATGTGCTCTTAATTAGAGAGGTTTAGCCTAGATAACTTGTCTCACATTGTCATAGGACAACAGTGAGTTTGACAATAGTCACCTGTGTTACAGTAGATAAGAATATAATGAGAACAAATCTTACTTTATTAACCAAATTCTAATTATTATTTGTGTCCCTTCTGCATTCATAATGGGAGTGGCAGCTTTGCTCTGTTTCTGCTCAAACTCCATCATTATATAGCTTTGTACAAAGCAGCATGACTTGGTAGTTACTCCACTACTGCTGACATTACCTTATTTTAGGTGACCACCTCCTTGCAAAATACCTGCAGTTTACTGATTCCTGTTAGCACCAGCACAGTTAGAAAAATCTGGCTGGAGCCCAATCTAGTCTGTGCTTTATTAGCTCAGTTTCACATCCAGCATCCACAGTCCTAGAGGTGATCCAGTTGAAATAGACAAATGTGGAGTGGCACTACAGAGTTCAGAGTTACATTTGAAAGCCACATATTAAACCTCCATTAAGTGAAACCTTTAATTGCTAATGGTTCTCCTTAATCTTACTTCATCATTCTAGACTTTCTCCTCAACCAAGAAGCAGACTTCATCATAAAGTAACAAAATATACACAGTGTAAAACAAAGCTCTCCTGCATACATTAAAAAAAAATCTTAAAGCACATTCAGCATGTTGGAGCACAACAAGCTGCAGACAAGTTGGCAAGGAAATACAATTCCCAACTTACTGAGGGAAGCGCAGTTATCCACTAGGTCAGCAAAGCTGCAGGCATATGTATGTACAGGTATGTATGCAGCAGAACTGTTCCAAACAGGATCCCACACTATGACATTGTAGATCACACCTTGTCCAGGAAGTGAGGAGAAGAAGACATTGGTCTTGTCATCAGCTGTCAGCGTAAGCATCTGGAAAAGTAAGTATCTGTGTTGCCTTAAAGGCTCACAGGATGGAACCCTTCCCTCCAGCACTACTGTGTTTTCTGACAGGGGAGAAGATTCTCCCACTCCTGTGTTTTGCTCCTCCCCATTTCTTGGATACAGTTCAGGTTGCCTACCAGCCTACTGACCCAGGTCTGGTCTCTGAGGCAGGCAAGGCAGCCATTCCACTCCCCAGCAGGGCCACGGAGCCTGCTTATGTCTCCCCTCCAGGAAGATAAGCACGGAGGAGGAGAAAACAAGAGAGCACCACTGCCACATGGCTGGTACCCAGTGCTTCAGGCTCACCTTAATGCCATTGGCTTTGATACTCTGCACCCCAGACATTTTCCGTATGTGGCTCAAGAGCACCATCTCAGACAGGTCATTCTCCGGCAGGAAGTACTGGTACACGTCGTAGCGCAGCCTCCACCGTGAGTTCTGACCCGTCCCCGAATCACAGGGCGGGGGGTTTGCTCCTCTGCAATGAAAGACACATCAGCCACGTGCCCAGCACAAGCCCCCAGATCTTAACATTAGTTTTCAGCAGTTACCTGTCCACGGGATTTGCCTCTACTGTTTAGAGGTGCACACCAGCAGCTAACTCAAAGCTGGACTGTATTTGTGAGCACAGAGCCCAGCAGCATCACACAGAACCACCCTGGGACAGGTGGTGTCTGTGCTGGTACCTGCCTTTACGCTTACAGAGGCTTCCTATGAACTGTCATAACAAGAATTCCAAGAGGCCACAACAGCCAAAGACCACAACATTACTGTTTGTTTTTCCACGCAGTTCTGAACAGTCTTCCCCAATCCCTGCCTATCACTTGTGACACCAGGCACCATTCAGGAAATAAGGCCTTTTAACTTGAAGTCTCAAGTTAAACAAAACTCTGGGTCATTATCATGCTTCAGTACCAGTAAAGGAATAAAACTGGCTGTAATACACAATTGCTCCTCAAACAAATTAAGTTGGTACAAGGAATGGAAGGATCCAGTATTTGCTGACTGCTGACATTTCTGAAGTTGCATAACCTCCCCTACAAGATGTAACTCTCAACTTTTATCTCTCTCATGTAGTACCTCTTCCCCTCCTCCTTTTCTCCATTTACATTTGTTGCAGCAAACAAGATTCCTGCCAGCAGCTCGATGGTTCAGCTGTTACAGCAGGGTCTTGTTTCAGCCTTTTGGCCAAACACACAACAAAAGGTCTTGCTCAGTGCACTGAAGTTTTCCACGCACCTGGTATATCCCAAGTTTGCAGGAGCAAACTTGATGTGTATATCAACCAATGTGTAGTCCAGGTAAATATTTGGATCCACTTCCAAGTCAAATTCTAGATTGCAGCCCCCAGGAATAGGATCTAGAACACAGAGAAGATAACTGCAGTTATGCACTTGCAGGCACAATCCGCTTGCCGAGCACAGAAAATCATCAGGTTCTGGCACTGCAGGCAGCAAAAGGGTTTCACTGCAGCCTGTGAAAGGTCCCCACACGTGGGTGACTCCAGTGACTGCAGTGCTGGAATGGAAGGATATAAGCTCCTGTAAGGTCCTGTACATGGGTCAGGGCAATCCCAAGCCCAAACACAGGCTGGGTGGAGAACGGATTGAGAGCGGCCCTGAGGAGAAGCACTTGGGGGTGTTGGCTGACGAGGAGCTTGACATAACCCAGCAATGTGTGCTCGCAGCCCAGACAGCCACCAGCATCCTGCATGCAAAGAGGAGTGGGCAGCAGGGCCAGGAAGGGGAGTTCTGGCCCCTCTTCTCTGCTCTGGCAAGACCTCCCCCCAGCACAAGGAGGATGTGGACCTGTTGGAGTTAGTCCAGAGAAGGACCACGAAGATGACCAGAGGGATGGAGCACATCTCCTACAAGCAAAGGCTCAGAGTAGGGATTGTTCAGCCTGGAGAAGGCTCTGGGGAGACCTTTCCAGCAGTCTCCCCATACCTGAAGGGAGCCTACAAGAAAGCTGGGGAGGGAATTTTTACAAGGGCCTAGGGTGACAGGACAAGGGGGAATGGCTTTAAGCTGAAGGAGGGTAGATTTAGATTGGAAATGAGGAAGAAATTGTTCCCTGTGAGGGTGGTGAGGCCCTGGCACAGGTTACCCAGAGAAGCTGTGGCTGCCCCAGCCCTGGAAGGGTCCAAGGCCAGGCTGCATGGGGTTCTGAGCAACCTGGGATAGTGGAAGGTGTCCCTGCCCATGGCAGGGGAGATGGAACTAGGTGATCTTTTTGGTCCCCTTCCAATCCAAACAGACTTGTGATTCCATGATCACATGCAAAGCAGTTTTCTATTCTAAGGCTTAAGTCATGGCAAGACCATAGAGTACATCCTATACGCAACTCACAATTCAGCAGTAACAATAAAAACTTTTTCAGCCCATTTCAAAAGAATTTCTGGTATCTCCATCAGATTTCCACCATGTAAGACTGAAAGGTCAACACTTCATTCCACAGGTGACTTGATTAAGCAGAGCTGGCATGCCCTGAGCACGTACCTTTCTCCATGTAGGGAATGGAGATGGCAGTGCCGAGCACCTGGCCAGCATCCAGGGTGTGCAGGTACCACGTACACACGGTCTGCTCAGGCCGAAGGATGGACACCAGCCCTTTGTCTACCCCGATTCCTGAGCTGTTCACCGATGGAGTCTGCACAGAAACAAATTACAGGAACAAGCAGTTCTTCTTGAGAAGGCTTCTACCATATTTTGATAATATTTCTATATTTTGATAATATCACAGGAGTCCATTCCTGCCACAAACCTGCCAGGCACACATATCAGTGCCAGTTACAACAGATCAGGCTCTTCCCAACATGTATTTGTCCTTGGAATTTCTGAAGCTACAGTACTACTGTCTAAAAGCCAAGCAGGTAAAAGACACTTGTTATTTATACAGCTTCAGTTCAATAGTCCTACATGCACCAGAGCCATGTCCTTTGTTGAAAGAGAGGCAGCACTTTACAGAAGTGACACTCTTACCTTATCAAAGGATATCACTACATCACTCTGCTGGGCATGCACTTGAAAAATAACCACAGTCACGTTGCTGGCGATGTTCCTGATCACAGCCTCCACTGGATTGGTCTGGTTAAGTAGCACATTTCTGAATTTTCCCAAGGAGAGCTCAAGAAGGCCTGCATTACAAAAAAAGGAAGACACAGGCTTTTTTCTGGTCCAGAGGGAAGCAACTACCAGGGAAGCCTGGAAGTTTCCAGTAGCCCAGTATTAGTCAGCTGGGAGCAGAGCAGGATGTTGCTTTGTGCTGCTCTCATCCTATGAGCTGTACCAAGGTTTCAGAGACTGCTGCACACAGAGCTGTACCTGCAGATACAAGCACAGCCAGAGCACCTGCCCTGCACCCTGGCATTCACCTGAGCACAGAGACAGGGCTTCCTGACAGGAGTCAGGATTTGATACAGCTCAGCTCACTAGCCAGCTATACTTCAAAAAGTAAGAGAAGATACTGAGGACTGCCTGATCTTTGGCAAATACAGGTGGGTATGTTTGCATCAGCCAGCCAACTTGCACAATATCCATCAGACTTTCCAGGTGATTTCTACAGACCATGGGAATTGGAGTCAACTTCTAGAAGACAGAGTCAAATCTGTAGTTTGCATACATACACTTACCCACTTTCAGCTATTCCACATTTTTTGCTGCCAAACTGTTTTTAATCATTAGGACTTCTGCATCCCCATTTCTAGACCTAAAAATCTGACTAATTTTTCCTAGACACAGCCTAGACTATTTCTTCTTACAATGAGCATAACCTCATGATCCACTGTCATTTTAATTGAAAGAGAACCGCATGACCTAGGATATAAGATCTTTGACAATCAGCTTTGGCTTGTCATTCAAGTCCTGCAAGCAAGCCTGGCTTCTCCCTGTGCTGGGTTCTGGAGGGACAGGGGATACCAAGGGAGGAAAGCAAAGCAGCCACACAGAAGCCACAAGATGCTCTTTGGTTGGTGGTTGCAGCCAGACTGCACAATGCCTTCCAGGCTTTTCTCCAAATTCCTCTGCACCAAAACAGACCTAAAACTTATCAAGCCTAAACACACACACACTTCCTCAATGAAGTTGCCTCTGGTGGAAAGGGTTGATACTGCCAAGTACCGTAACACAGAGTCACCAGCAGCACCATCCCAGGGACACTTGTTGATGACACAGGTGGGCTCCCCTTCACAAGAGAGGGAACAGTTTTCTTACCTGAAACTATACCCAGAACTCTCTAACTACTTTCTTGTTACTTTTCTCTCTCTCCTGCCAAGAACTAGCATCATTAGCCAGTTTCTTTGCTTCTTGATATGTAAACAGAGGGGAGCTCCCACCCTCATGCCTCCTCCACTCAATAAACAGTGAGGGAAGGAACTTCAACCCTTACATGCTCAATCCCAAAATTCAATTAATGCCAGTACTGCATCACCAATAAAACCTCAGCTAAAATATGGGGGGTCAAACCACTTGTGAGGAAAGAAAGAGTCTCCATTTTTCTGTTCCATCATCTGCAGTTTATGTTAAGGTAGAAGTTTCTACACCAAATTTTCACACAGCAATTAATGTAAAATTAAAGCTGCAAAAAAACCTTTGTGTATCCTTCAGTTTCTGACTCTTCAGAGTCCCTAGAGCAGCATTCAGATATCCTCAGATCTTTCCTCATTAGCTCAAGTTCTACCAGAAATGCAAGTAGTGGTATAAATGCTAAAGAAAAGCATTCAGAAGGCACAGCCTGTACATCTATACACTCAGAAATTTACAGTGAAAGCTTAGAATGCAGGAAAAATATTTTTCTTTGATCTTTAAAAACTTCAGCAGAGCTTCCTGAGCCAGAAGACATTCACACTTAGATGTTCTTAAAAAAAAAAAACTGAAACCATACAAAATCTGTGTGATCTACATCAAGGGGAAAAACTGCATTGCTCCGCCTTGTTTCTCACCTCCACTCCGTACCCATACCCAGGGGCCTCTGCAAAAATAAGGACAGCAAGATTCGTCAGCAAGACACACAGCCACTACTTCAGCATGATCATGAGACTCTAAATGTCAGAGGCATTCTCTCAAGTCTAATTAGCGTGGTGAATTAAGGTATGGTGTTCTATATTGCTTTACTGTTTGCATAACTGCTCCGAGAGCAGCACATGTGACACACATTATCCCAAAGTCTAGGCATTAGAGCAGAGACTCAGGGTGAAGAACAAGAACATCTACACTCATCACACAAGTATTGTTCAGCTTGCTGTCCACAGGCTCCTCGAATCACACTTCCAGTCGGGCCTGAAAGCTGACGAGCACTGCAGAGCAACAGAACCTTCTAAGAAGTATTTGGAAGAGCAATTGCTCCACAACCACAACCTGTCTTCATCCAGCCTTCTCCATCTCTGTCATTTGAACAAGTCACTCCTGGTGCACTGAGACAGAAATTGAAGATGCTGAGTAAGACTAATTGATTAAATTAATCAACTCTCAATTCACCAGGCCTATTGCTATCACCAGACCAGTTCCCTGGTTCTAATACCAGACAAGTATTAGACTCCCTGAGCCACAGAGAGCTCAGTCTTGTCAAATATCCTTTGAAGGACAGACAGAGAGACCTCCATGACTACATAGTGCTGGCCACAGCATGCAACCTTCTCCTTTGGGCAAGCTTGATCTGCCTGGAGGTGGCCCACTAGGCAGGTCTGCAGGACCAGCAGCACAGTTAACACCATGTCACAAGTGACACAGTTGATCCAGCAAGTCAGCAACAGAGACAGGAGCAAAATCCAGGCATCCCAACTCATTTTATTGCTTCCAACAGTGAAGGGCTAGAAACACTTGAAGATGCCAGGCCACCCCCTCTTCCTTCCTCTTCCTTACCCTGTAGGAAGAACTGTAACAGTCACTGCACATCAGGGTAATTTTGGGTTAGATACATGAGAGGAACCCTCCCTATTACAGAGCTTATCAACAGAGAAGATGTTCAAAGGAAGTTGGCATTGCTGAAACTGAGCAGTGGCAGAGCAAAGATGGAGCACTGAGCATGTATTACTGCATATACAGTACCAGCACCAGAACTGGAGCACAGATAGTCCTGCATGCAGAACTGATGAACAGAGCAAACAGCCCACTCTGTCACCCCACACTCTTTTCTCTCACATGAAGGGCAAAACTGGTAAAGACAGCAAAGAAACAGAACCTCCTGGAGCTCTTCTGAGATCAAAAGTCCTTATTCCTAACTCTGAACAAGAAGACAATCCAGAGCTTCTGCACTTGTTATCCCTTCCCTGTGACACACAGTTTCCCCAACAGGCAACACCCAGCCTGAACCGTTTCCAGTGCGCTGATTCAGTGCCAAGCTCTTGGCTCCTCTGATGCTTTGCATAAACCACATTTCCAGCTCCAATAGCCAAGTGTCACTCCCCACCACTGCGGAGCAGTTAACCACACAGGGCTCTTGATTACACCTAGCACAACTGAAGAAATGCCACTGCTGCCTATACAGAACAGTCTTCACCTACAGAGCCATGCTCAAACATTATGCTTCCCTCAGACAGGTTCTGTGCAGTCAGAGAAAACACGTTTCTACTGGGTGCCGAGCACGTTGCAGTGGACATGTAGAACAACCTGATGTGAGCAAGTTCCAGGAGCTAAGGAGAACTTTCCAGTGCAGGGAGTACAACAACAAGTAGTCACATGAAAACATTTAATGAAGATGAAGTGCAAGCTCAGACTGACAACCAGTTTGAGTAAGAAAAACATTAGCATACAGTTACTTAACAGAATAAAGCCTAGAGCCATATCCTATCAGACCTGTAAGGCCATGCAGACACGGATGATGGGAGAGTCCTGCTACAAGGTCTCTGTCCTCCTGCACTACTGAACCCCCTCAAAAAGACAGCACCCACTCCACTCCCTAAAGAAGCAGGAAATTTCTGAAAGCTTCTGAACTTTGATTGCATGCATACCAAGACTCATGCTTAGAACAGCCTGATGCTTAAAGCAGATGACACCACAGAATGTGGCTTGTCACCATCTGCACCATTCCCATCCCAGAGGACTATTCTGTTCACCAGGCTACAGCCTGAAAAGTGAGGGAAGAGTTTTGTGTGAACCCCTCATTATAAAATATAATCTCTGCATAGACTAAACAGCTGGCACAAACACGTTTCACCCAGATAAGCTCCCTTTACAAAAGCACTGCTCAGTCCTGGTTACACTATAAATTCACTTTAGTTTTTTCAACACTTAACAGCCCAGTTTGAATGTAGCAAACACAGTCAGTTCAACTACTCCTCAGGAAGATAGAGCTCCCTGGAAGGCAACAAAAACAACGAATAGAACACTTCTGCACAAACACCAAGTTTGAAGAGCTGCAGCCCATCAGAAGCTCAGAGAGGTAACATAGGCCATCATGCAAAGATTTTACTAATTAGCACTTTTAAAATGAAGCAGGATCTTCAAGGATTAGGAGTTAGCAGAGCCCATCCCTGCAAAGTGAGTGTCCACAACTGAACAACCACAAGACAATTTCAAATCAGTGAACCATTAAGCAAGTGGCCTTGCTTGAAGGGCCTAATGATCAGCTAGACTCCAGTACACAAATTACACAGCTTATTAGCTTTTCACGAGGGAAATACTTTCCCCCTCCACCCTCAATCCTGCAAGGAAAAACAGCAACAGGTTCCTTCAAGGCAAAGCAGTTTGCTTAGTCTCACAGTTGCTTTGCCTTTTTACATATTGTAAAAAAATTACTCAACACATGACCCATTTCCATCAAGTCCAGGACACAAACTGCTTGTTAACATCCTTTAAGATAAACATTAAGGTCTAAGAACCCTGAGCCTTCATTCTCACACCTGTTTGCCACCATCAGGTGCCCAGGCAAAGCTTTTAGGTCTTGCAAGAAACAGGGAATACTTGGCTCTCCATCAGGATCTTGGGCATGAGACTTAGGCAGAGAGAAGCCTTCCACACCTGGGACTGGTTCCAAAGGCTGCCCTGCAGCCCTGCAAAGTATCCCTAGAGTCTCCTTCGGGACAATTAAGCTTCATTCATTCAAGGCCAGGTGGGGTGGGTCACTGAGCAGCCTTGTCTAGTGGAAGGTTGTCCCTGCCCATGGCAGAGGGGTTGAAACAAGATGAGCTTTAAGGTCCCAAACCATTCTATGATTCTATCGTTAGAAGCAAGTGTAAAAATAAAGCAAAACTAAGAGGAGGAGGCTTGTATCAGCCCTAATATGAAGGACTGCTTGCTTATCTCTGAATTACCTCTGAGAGAAAACTGTTTATTTTTTCCTTTATTTGAATAGGTAAGAGGTTAACGAGAAAAAAAAAAAAAAGTGACTGTAAATCTTCCAAAACTACACTTATTATAGCACACTTAACTGTGGACTCCTATTTTAGTCACATGCAGGAACACAGGGAAATTAGAAAAAAACTCCATGCCAAATAAAGTCAGATTACATCAGTATGGACAACAAGTAACTTTAGGAATCAAGCTGCAAATTGTAGGTTTTGCTCCTTTCTCTAGTTTAATAGTGACAGTGGTTTTCAACCCACCATCAACTAGGGTGGTGGGAACCCATGACCACCTGTACATGGTCGGGGGAAAAAAACCCAACCAAACAAAAACAAACCTACTTTTAACCGTGTTCCCTTTGTCATGTAAACTCATGTTCACGTGCAGCGAATACCACCTTGTTTCTGTACAGGGAATACTGCCCTACACCAGCCGCATCAGCTGCGCCGCATCCCCGCAACGGCGCGGTTAAAATGATTCCGAATTATCCATGAAAGAATTAAAATTACGGCGTTCATAACAATTAAGTTGTTAAAAAAAAAAAAAAAAAAAAGCGGAGAGGGAGAGAAACGGGAAAGAAAAAGAGGGTGGTTCTCCTTGTCCGCATGAAAGATTAAGATAACCGTGAATACACACAGCGCTTCTGCAGCGCCGCAGCCAGCTTTGATCCGCACTCCTGCTCATCCCACCGGACAGCGGCAGGTCGCCCCGCCAGCACCGGCGACACCCCAAAAGGCTCTGCAGTCGCAGCACGTCCCCCCTGCCGCTGGACATTAACCCGGGCACAGCCTCGCAGCTCCCGGTACGAGCCGGACTCCTCCGGCCGCTTAATGGCGGCCACAGCCCCACGCGCCCCCCCGCTCCGGCTGACGCCGCCCTCACCTGAGGCTCCGCCGTGGCGCAGGACCCCCAGGAGCAGCAGGAGCAGCGCGGGGCGAGCCGAGAGCCGCATGGCGCTGCCGAGGGCACGGCCAGGGGGCTGACGTTTGGGAAGGGCCGGGCGGCTCGGGCGCGGCGCGCTGGGGGCGGGGCCCGCGGCTGGGGCGGGGCCCGCCCGGCAGGGGTCGCTCCGC
>VWPU01022092.1:0-26630 GCA_013398955.1 Callaeas wilsoni | reverse complement strand
GCCGCCGCTTCCGGCACCGCCCCCGCTGCGCGCGCCGCCGGGCCAATGGGGGAGCGCGGCGCGGGGGTCACGTGCGCCGGCAGGGAACGCGTAGTGAGAGGGTCGACGTGGACAAAGGGGAGGACCACAGCTCCCGGCGTGCCCCGCGCCCCCTCAGGCGCTGTGCGGAGCGGCTCCGAGCGCGAAGCGTGTGAGGAAATCACGGAATGGCTCGTGAGGGAAGGGGCCGTACAGATGAGTTCATCATGGGCAGGGACGTGTTTAGAGCCCCGTCCAGCCGGGCCTTGCACACTCCCAGGGATCGGGCAGCCACAGCTTCTCTGGGCACCCTATGATAGGGCCGCTCCACCCTCACGGGAAAGAACTTCGTCCTCAATACCCAATCTGCCAGTCAGTTTGAAGCCATTCCCCCCCCCGTCGCTCCATGGTGCTGTAAGTACTCCCTCTCCGTGTTGCTTGCAGGCTCCCCTCGGGCATTGGAAGGAAACACCTGCGTCACTCCCAGCTGCCTGAAGAGCATTTTTTAAATAAAATCCCCCAAATTATCACACACTCAAAAAAGCAGCCTCCCAGCAATGGAAGGGAAGAGCGTCTTTATTTCCATGACAAGCGATTGTACAACGTTCCAAGCAAATACAATGTGTTTCACGTCCTGGCTATTAACAGTGGACACCCCGTAGAATTCCACACCCCAGCCCGCTCCCGTCAGAGCACCCGACCCTCGGCCATGGGCCGCGAGACGTGATTTATTACGGTTCCCAGTTTGTGAAGGCGACGGCAAGAAAGCCAGGAAAACGACAGAATGGGTGCATTATTATCATTTCTGATCACTGGTCCCACATAACCATGCAGATTGCTGAGCTCTCTAACTAAGCTGTCGCTTCTAACCAAGTGTGGTAAAGACAAAAAAAGCACTGCTTTATCCATTTGCAAACAGACAGAAAATGCCCAAAACCAGGGAAAAAGTCCCCTGGCCGTGAGCAACTGCAATTTAAATTGCAGCACCAGGCAATGTACAGGCTGAATCTTCCCCATCCTTTCCCATCCCACTGGTGAAAAACATCTGAGCATCTGCATTCAGCAATGCAATTCATATCACAGGAAAATATTACCCAGATCTGGGCCTGCCACAGAAATAACTCCAAAATTACCATGATGGGAATTCTTATGCAAAATGCTCTCTGTACAGATGTATCTAATTCATATTAGAATGAGTTAGTTTCCTTTTGCAGGAGACTGCAGTCTTTTTGGCTGCCATGCTAGTTGTCTTTCACACCAAAAAAGTACTAAAAATCCATGAAGTCCCCTAATTTTAGCTTTAAAAGGCTGCTCCTGCTTAACTCTAGAGCACATGTTATAAATTTGAAGTCACTTAACACTCAGTACCAATTAAAAATAATTAATGATTTGTAAAAGTGAAGCAGCTGACAGTCAAATAACCAATGATTTGTAAAAAAACATTGGCTGGCAGTGGTTTGTATGTTTACAAATTAGTATTTTTGCATGAAATATAAGGAGGAAATGAGTCAAAGTACTTCTGCAATTAAAACATCTGTGACCTTCACGTTTCCACACCACAGTACAGCTTCTAGAATAAATAGGGACTGCATTTATTTTACTGCAGTGACAGAGCAGTTAATCCAGTTACTCAAAAAGGTTCCTTCCTCACACAGTAATATTTGCCTACTCTTCTAGTGTCAATTCTCTGTTAGTATTAAAGAATATTTCGATAGCATTAAAAGATTTTGCATAGTTTGCTGAAGTTAAATGCTAACACATATTATGCTCCCAGGACTTTGTTATTTCTTCCCATGTCTTTATGGGCATAAATCCTGCAGTCCGTGCTGCAATTATCATTAATCTTTGCTGTCCTGTACTGTATGACATTCAGAAACAGGCTCAAAACACCGGGCCAGAATTTCAAGGTGCCTTAAACTGACCTCTAAAGTGAGGTCTTGCATTTGAAAGGCCAATTTACTAAAATACTGGGTTTCATCTCCAAGCTTTTCTGTGCAAACTGAAATGCAAAGAACACATTTAAGCAACTCTGTGCCAAAATCATGGCTTGATACAGATCGTGTGTATGAAAGCAACTGTCTCATTTTAGTAATTGCTTTTGTAACGTGATTCTGCCCTCCAAAATCTAAGCACATGTGGCAACCTCTGGCTGCCTGTCACTTCAGTTAACATCTGCATTAGAAATTACATGCAATGATTCTGATATTTCGAAATTGTTGCCACTTATTACATTATTTCCACACTTGAAAAGGTCTACAGACCTGACTAACTCAGTGGGAACGGGAATGGCAGGACTCAATATTCTCTGTGAAACAGCTCTAAGTGAATTTTATGGTGGGATTTAAACCTGAGAAATGCTGCCTAATGGTTGTAGTTATTGTAAACATTCTCATCTCTCCCTTCCATAAAACAAAACAAAATAGCCATAAAGTGCTCTGGAAGGCTAAATAACCCCGAAGTGCAGAGTAGGACTGAGAAACCTGCTCCCATACTTTCCCCTTTTTAAATATGGCAATAAGAGAAAAAAAAATTAAAAATCAGAATATTTGCTTGTCTTTGATATCTGCCAAAACTTGAAAATAATTAAGTAATTCGTTTGCAGAGTTTGCACAGTGTGGCTTTTCAGCAATCTACTAAATCAACTATTTGGTTCTGTTTACTACTAAAAAATGTTTTTATTTCCTGTATACTGCATGCAAATACTAAAAGCATCCTCGAGTATGTATGTACCAACCACCAGAATCAGAGCAGTACTTGTCAAAACCATGCATTTAAAAATGAAGAGCATCACTAAAAACAGCTAAGTTGTTAAAATAAGTTGATGATAGTTGGGTGTTTGAAGCATTCAGTGGTCACATTTTCAGACTTTTTCTCTAGCTTTAAAAGGGAGCAAATTTGAAGTGACAGATGAGGTTCCTCAGCAGTAATCTAGTTTTAACCAAAAGGAAACCCATCACCCATCCCTCAGGAAGGGATTCGTGGGAAACCTGCAGGAGCTGGGGACACCACAATAAAGCCCATTTCCTCCAGCCCCGACATGAATAAGTATTCACAACTGAACAGGAATTACTGGAGTAAATAGGTCCTCAGGGCTGGGCTGAAAGCTGCTTTTTACTCCTCAATTTTGCTGTGCAGAACCACCTTCTTGGTGTTCTTCTGGGAGAGTCGCTTTTCCTCCTGTGCTTTGAACTCCTGCGTGTGATGATGATTGATCTCCTGGCTCCCCCTCTCGCCCTGCAGGCTCTGCGTCTGCCGTGCACTCTGCCCCGGGCTGCCTCCGGCGCTGCTCCGGCACCAGGGAGACCGGCTCCAGCAGTCCTGGGCCCGGGTTTGCTCTATCCAGGATGGGCACATCCCTTGTGGCTGCATCTGCAGCAGGGCTCGGAAAGGAGCTCTGTGTCCCAGCCTCCCCCGGGACAGCCTGGCTGTTCCCTGCTCCTTCCTCCTCATACAGCCTTTTGTCTTCCACTGCATTTCCCGTGTGTTCCTCTGGCTGCAACCTCTCACCTCCCGCACCCGTGTACCACACACTTGGCTTGCTCTTCACCTCTGCCTTTGCCTCCTGAGGTGGAGCCGAGCTCTCTACCTCTACCAGCCACGGTGCTTGTGCCCCCCTGGGCACGCTCTCTACACTCGTACCATCTGTCCCCAGGCTGGCTGAGGATGGTCGCTCCTCCTTGAACTCCACACATTCTACTGCATCTTCACTCCTTATCTTCTGGCTCACCTGAATTTCTGCCACAGCCACTTCACTCAACTCGTAGTTCCCATTACGGTGCTCCTGCAACTTCAGAAGCTCACCCTCACAGACCTCCTTTATGTTCTCAGCTAGAGTATCTGCTGGGATCTCAATTGTCAGCATCAGCAAACTCCTTATCTGAGTCACATCATCGGGGGATTTACAACTCTTTTCTTCCGACTGGCTTTCTTTTCCAGGACTATCCCCAAACCCTGCTTTCCCTGTCTTTTCATCCTGGGAAACAATCCTTGTCTCAGTACTCTCACTGCTTTCTTTTTTACTATCCCCTTCAACCCCTGCTCCTACTGCATTTTCACTCTGAGATAAATTTTCCATAATTTCATTTTCTACCTTGCTTTTCTTTTCCACACTCCCTGAAATCTCTGTATCTGTTACAGTCTCAGGTGGGAAAGTGAGCTTTATCTCAGAAACTTTTTCCTGTGCTGTTCTTGCTTTCTCAATGCTGCTGACAGACACAGCAGCCGTTACTGTTTGACTCTCTGAAGTCACCTCTTCCTCTGCTGCTCCTTCAAGTACCTTAAGTACTTTTTTAGGGCTGGCTCCAAAATTTTTTACTGCCTTGTCAGTCCCAGAAGCTACTTTTTTCTCCACAGCTTGTTGTGCCTTGAGTTCTCTCTCAGTGCTCACTACACACTCTGATTCATTCTCCAACACACTTTTTCCCTCTGCAACTCCTTGTTTAATGTGGCCAGCCGAAGGGGACTCTTGTTTGTCACTAATGTCTGTAACAGCCACTGCTTCCCTCCTGCTGGCCTGATCACCAGCTGCACTAACAGAGGCACTTGCCTCTTTGTCTGGTGACTTTCCCTGATCAGCATCCTTTTCCCACACAATTTTCCCTGTCACAACGAGCGTTTCATCACCGTGGCTCTCAGTGTCCGACCCCTCGGCTCGGGCAGCTGCAGGTGCCTTGGCGGGGGTGCCCTGTGCTGATCCCACGGGAGTCCTCAGCTCCGTCAGGCTGGACACGCTCTCGCAGGGCACGTTCAGGTTATCCTCAAACAGGTTGTGCTTCTTCAGAATGGCAGCTTCTTTGATAACTGAATAAAACAGAAACACCAAACTGCTTTGGGAAGGCTGACAGAGGCACAGGGAAGAACACACAGTGCTTTTCCGAGTTTGTGTTGTACATTTTGATATAAAGGCAACACTAATGTTCATTTTCAGCATCCTTTTAGTTCACATTTCTTTTCTGGGGATGGGGATTTTATTTTTCTAATAATGGCACTTTAGTATTCACCTAAGCACTTCTGAAGCAGAGGACCTATAATGCACAAGGGTAGTGCAGAAGGATTTATATTGAATATAGTGATAAAAGTGTGCTGGTTGCAATTACTATACTGCTGTGTTGGAACAGGAGTGCCTATGGTCTCTAAAAACATCCTGTGCATCAAGTGCATCCTGTGCATCAAGTACATCTGCTTGTCTTTTATCCAGGGTATAGACAGACAGGCACATATAGACAGATACAAGTATTTAATAAGAATTTTTATATATATATATATATATACACACATAGTATTTATTAAGAATAGTTTTGTTTTCTGACAAAGAAGCAGAGAGATCTGCAAGGAGTACTGCCATCAGTGAGTACTGGAAACTGCATCCAGCAGTTCATTTCATTTGAAGAAATTAATCTCTGCTGCCGTTAGTCTTTGCAATTCTCTTAGTCTTGCAATTGTCATAGTCTTGCCATTTAGTCATCACCAAATCTTTACAAGTAAGTACAGAATTTCCCTCCTTGGCCCAGGGAATCGAGATCAAGTGAAGTTGCCGTAATTACATTTTGTTAGAAAAAGGCTTGTGCCAAGCCATCACTCTTGAGTTCCATGGGTTTAGTAAAGCTGCCCCATAACTCAGATTTTAGGGCTTGCAACACATCTTCAGTGAGCCAAATGAAAAAAACACTGTAGGGACGTAACCACCAGTGTTGGGGAAAGTGGAACAGGAACAGCCAGGTGAGGACTCTGGGAAGCTCTGAAAGAACAGCTCATGGGCCACAGGCTGCAATGTTATTCCTGTCACCTCAAGAATGTTCTCACCTTTTAGGGCCTCTTCAAGTAGTGTCTGATATAAAATCTCTTCATACACGTTCTCTACTTGGATCACACTTGTGTAATCAGCAAAAATGTACTGCTCGTATCTCTGCAGCTCCTGTGCAGGTAGGGAAGAAAGGAACAGATGGAGAAAACCAAGGGATTCTGAGTTGTACTGCAACCAAATAGCTTGGAGGTGCCAAGGAGCAGGTCTTGCAACACCCCATGACAGCTCCTGGGGTGCACTGTTTGAACTATGACTCCATGAGTTACGTGTGTCCACAATCAATTATGTACTTAATAAACAGTGTTCCTGCAGTACAACCACAGTTAAAAGCACTACAGATGAAAAAAAGCACTACAAAGCCTGCTGAAACAAACAGCTGCTGAGGAAATGCCTCACAACTTGTTTGTCCAAGGAGGCAAATCCACTGTTAACGGGAGATGTGGGGTTTGGTTTTGTTTTTCTAATAGGTGTGTAACACTTTGAGCTCACTGATTTATACCCAACAGGCTGTCTAGACAATAACCGAATCATTATCATCAAGCAGTTGCTTGGTGGTCTATAAAAAGTAAATTAAGTGACCTCTCCCAACTTCTAGAAGAGGCACCTACATAAAAACACCTGGAGGTTTTCAAGTGAAAGGTCTCAGGACTTGGTGTGGCCTGTCAGCTGTGCCACACTTTGGCTTATAGAGCTGGCTGTTCATTTCTGCAGAGGCCACAAACACAAAAGCCTAGTGGGAAACTAAACAGAAAGGGCTTGTGGAAGTTTGCTCTACCACTGCTTCCTCTGTGACAGAGACATGACGTGTCCGCACACATATTACAGGTGATGAAATGCTTGTCCCTGTGCACAAACACCCTGTCTTGAAGGCACTGCTGACACTCTAAAAGAGACTATTACTTTGGGGATCCTAAGGGAAGGAGAGTGACATACAGAAGAGACTGATTTTAAATATATTCTTGAAAGTTGTAAATTTTAACAGCCTCCACTCAAAGACTCGCAAGTGTAATTTGGTAAAACACTTGGATTTAAACTTGTTTTTGAAACTGAAACAAGCTGAGCATAACCAAGAGCAGCACACTGGGGGCGAGAGCTCACTGCCAATGGGAGCAGATGAACATCCATGGAAACAGAAGGGCAGGAGGCCAGGATGGCTTGGGGCAGTCCTCTTTCATCAGGGTACAAGGCAGGAGGGTGCCCAGGGCTTTCAGAGGGTTCAGACTATTCATTCGGAGCCCAGGTGAACAGCATTCCAACCAGCCCCTCCTGCAGCCACATGGATACCACTCAACACCTCCACCAAACTGGTGTTTGCTGACTGAATATGCCCTGTGTGATTAGGGGAACAGAGATGGTCTCTGTGATTATTCCCTGACTGTTGTGCAACCCTTGCACTGAACACTACTAACAGCAAGGGCTGTCTCTTGCTGAAGGAGTTAAGCAAAGGCTGGGCACAGTCCTGGCTGTGTCTCCGCGTGCTGCTGCAGAGAAATGAACACAAGGCCCAGCTCATCCCTGCATCCCAACTGTACAGAGCAACTCAGTTTCAGGGACTTCAGATCTCTAGGGAAGGAATGAACCAGGGATGGGCAAAGGACTGCAACTGTCTTTGAGAAACCAAAGTGTATACACAGTGTCCCTGTTTCCTGAAATCTTCCTTGAAATCCAGACCTACCCAACCCATGAAGCGGCAAATCTAAGCACTGAGCAGGCAGGAAATCTGCACAGTTCTCCAAGAGAAAACAGCCAGACAGTGTTAAGGACTTACTGCCAAGGTGCTGTTCCTCCCCTGCCTTTTATTATTGGTTTTTGGGGTTTTTAGTCACAGACACCTACTGGTTTGCACGATGAAGCCAGTGTCTTCTGCATTGTGGGCAAGGTAATCTGCACCAGTGCCTCTTGGAATATCTTCTTGCGGATGGTGCTGCTGTCATAGTCATATTGCTGCCAAAACACACCAGAAAGAAACAAGCCCACACGTGCCTGGGGTTATTCACCACTCCCACAGAGAACTGGTTCCTGTCAGCCTGGAGCTGCTGCATCACAGGTGCACAGGGGTTTGAATGGCCACGCAGGTTAGTCTAGCTTCTACAAAGTCACTCTAAAGTCTACTCTTCAGGGATGTCTTTCCCTTCTTTTAACTCTTAGGCTAGAAACAGCCCCTGATTGCCCTCCCCGAGTGTTTCAGCACTGCCTTTTCTGAGAGTAACGAATCCTAGTGGCAGGCTAATTATAAAGTTAATTAAAAATTATTTATCCAGATCTAAGCATATTAATAATCTGATTTATCTACAATTAAAGGGACTGCACATGTAAATACTTTTGTAAGTGTCTGCCCAGAACGAGGTTTTATCCCCCAAATGAGCAGCTTTGCTAAGTGCCACCAAATAAATATTTTCAGCTGGATGGTAAAAGCTTATCCTCTTTCAAATACTGAGGTACATTCATATAAAACATATTCTCTGTTTCCAAAAAGGCAGCCTGCAAATGTGCTACATGACATTTACCTTCAGCACTCTCAGCTTGACTTTTTCAATGGTTGTTGCAACTTTGGCCGAGTCTGCCTCGCGGCTTGGAGAGAACAACTGCTCAAAAGTATAAACTGCATTTTCCATCAGCTAAAAATAATCATGAAAAAAATCTCTTAAAGACCAGATACATCAAATTCCTGCAAACATGGTAACTGTTAATTTAAATTGTGTTTCTGAGAAGGTGCTCTGAAGAGCACTGAAATGATGAAATAAATAAAAATAAATAAAATTACAGCCATGGTACCATTATCATGCTGTCCCAGCTTTCTTGTACAGATTTGATCTCATGTCACCACCTAAACTGATGGTGACAGAGCCAAAAAGTAGGACTGATTACCCATGTATAGAGACCACAGTCAAAACTCATTATCCCTAATAAGAAGACTCCCATTGACTCCTATAATTAATTATTAATAAATAATATTTAATAATACTGCACGTAATTTTCAGTATCTTTCATTATAATACAAATAATAATCAGCAAAAATCCTACAGAGTGCAATCATTTCTCACAGAATTATGCTAAGTTGGCATTTACCGTATTTTCAGCTTATCCAGAGATTCATTAAGAATATTACACCCCTGCTCTGAAGATATTTCAGACAAACAGTTCTGCAAGCAGGAATTGAGTCTATTTGACGAGGCTTTGCCTTTTCTTTAGCTGTTCCCATTCACATTTTAACATCTTCTAATTGGAGAAGGACAGGGAGATATGCAGGGGGATCATTCCTTCAGCCAGTTGAGCACCGTGCTCCCAGATTTCCTGAAATTGGCCACTAGAGGATGCCAAGCTCCCAAGGCAAGGAATCCTGCTCCACCCTCCATCCGAGGTACATTTTAGCCAAATGCTACACCAACACAGACATGCCTGATTTTACTTATTTATGAAATAAACGTCCATGGACACAAAGGGAAACTACACAATATTTTTATGAGGAAAATACCCGCCTTTTAAAGAGGAAGATGCAATAACAGCATGTTTAGAACAACTCGTGCTATAATTTAACTTATTTCTTGTTAATTTTGACTCAGGTTCTGTTCAGAAAAAAAAGAGCTCTTGGTTTATATGGGATTTACTTTCTGTCTACTTCTTTGTCTTGACTCATGGTCTTCACTGAGTGAAAGACACTTTATTTGGCAGCATTTTGGAATGGTCCCCCCGAAAGACCCAGACATGAAATCAGAATTTTATTTCTGAGTAATTCCTTGGCTGCTGCTCCTGGCTGTACTCAGAAGAGCTGCTTTTAGGAAAACCCTATCCCAGCACTGTCCTAGACACTTGTTTTCCATATTCATAACTCCCACTCCATAGATCTGGACCAGCTCCATTTCACAAGATTACTGAGCAGATTAATAAGTTTCCCAAATACAGATTAAAATCACAGGGTTCAAATTAGAGCTCCAAGGCGAAATGTGCCTTGTGATCTGGCAACTGAAATCAGTCTGCTGGCCAGCTCCTCAGAGATTTCTGGCCAGACATCCAGGAGGAATCCAAGCAAAGTAGAGTTACAGCCTATACCAACACACACAAGAGGAGACAAAGAGGCAGAGTTCAGTTTTCATCTGGAATAATATTGTCACCTCCACCAGTCCCCTGGAAAGTGAGGCTGGATAAAGCACCTACACCCTGAGACATCATCTGTCTCTGAGTTTCTAACATTAATTGCTTTCCTTTATATTAGTGAGAAAATCAACTACCAAGGAGGAGACATTCCATTTTGGTAAAACAGGTTTAAGACCCTTCCTGAAAAACAGAGCCTTGAGAAAGGGAATCAGCTGAATTTCAGCCACCCCACTGCTAACACACACAACTTTCTTGTGTGCTAAGACACTGGGAATTCAGAACCTGAAAGTTCAGGGGAACAGATGATCCGTCCAAAATTTTCATGCCTTGCTGAATGACTCACACACACACACAGAGTCTCACAAATATAAGTGTCAAGCAGCTTCTACCTGGTTTTCTCAGATTTTGTTATCTCTACCTTCCCTGAGAGACACTCTGGGGCTCTTTCGAAGCTTTTATCAAGATTACTTTGAACCAGATTAGCAGGACAAACCTAACCTGTTCTCCCATGAAGAAAAACTGGATCTTACAGTACCTCTTGCATGAAGTTCTGTGTCCTCTGAATCACAAAATCAATGTGATAGACTTTGAAGCGACTCTTGAGGTCCTGCAGGAGCTCCTGGAGCAGGTTTACTTTCAGATAGCAGGGCTCCATTTTCACTGAGTTGAAGGGCAGGGTCATGAGCTGATCCACATTCTGCATTCCCGTGCAGGTTTCGAGAGAGAGCAACCAGAGGTGAATTTTTAATAGAGAATGTAACAACTTGGCTTTAATCCAAATTCTGGTATCTGCACTCCAGTTGTACAAATACCACAAGACTTTCTAAATGACAAAACCAGGTCCTCACGTGCTTCCACCTGCTGACCTGCTGCCAGCCAAGGTCTAGCCAGAACGTCCTTGTACTGATATAAAGGCTCCAACTCTGTTTTGTCTTACCTCCTTTAGCCTGGTCATGTCATTGGTATTCTGGAAGTCCTGGATCATTTCATTCACTTCCTTATCAAAAAGCGAGCGCACTTCCATGAATCCGGAACTGACGGGGCCCATGAGCTCCTCCAGGATGGAGGTGAGAAATGGCTGGATATTCTCTGTGCAGCACTTCTGGGCAGGCTCAGAAACACTGGCTGGAGGGTCACACAGGATAACAGTTACATTTAGAGACAGTGAAAAAAGTAATTGGAACTTATCTCTTTAATCTCATCGTTAATTCAATGATTTTGTATTTTTCCCTGGAGCCATCCCCCCACAGAGGTGATGAGGGTGTGAAAGGAGTTCACAGCTTTATGAGTGACAATGAAAACTCTTGTCCCAAGCCTCATCTAAGCAAACATTGGCAACTGGGAAGCACTGTGAAGGCGGAGGAAAGGGCAGCTCTGAGTATGATTACCAGGTATTTATTTATTTATTTGCCGGCTTAAGCAACACCAATAACGTTGTGCCTGCTCCTTACATTCCTTTTTATATTCATAACAAAATTATGATTACTTCACATTAATTAAAAACCACCTAAGAAGCCCTTTGGCTTAAATATTCTTTGGAAGCCTATGAACTTGTCACATAACCAGAACCTGGTTTTGTGGTGCATTCCTAGAGATCAGGTTAAAACCACTCCACTTTTAATTATGCTCATGTGACCTGTATCTTCACTACCTAAGGCTGTGCAAGTGAAAATGAAAGCAGAATGAACAACTCTGATCAGGATATTCAAAACCTGTCAGCTCCAATTTGAGAAGACCTGGTATCTTCACAGACACAGTGGCCACAGGTATCAGTTCCCATCAAAGGCAGCAGAAGCTCATTTGCGTTCTGAAAATTGGTGTCTCCAGTTGGATTTCTCAAAACACACAAGGATTTCAAAACAAGCACATCTGGTAATTTGAGCAACACAATGGGAAACATTGGATAATTGCTCCAAAGCACAGCTGTTCCTCCACTAACCTTTGATTTTTCCAGCTAAGAAGTTCTTGGAGGTCAGAATCTGATCCATGTCAGAACGAATGGTCCCTTCAAGAATTTTTGCAAATTCTCTACATTCTTCTTTCAAGGTACTTAATCCTTCTGCCACCTGCTGCTGGACTAAGCCATAGGTTTCTTCTACGATCTGGACCCAAATCAAATTGAGAAGCAGAGATCAGAATCAGCACCCACAGAAAGCTGGTATGAGCAACAGCTACTCTGCAAGTGTCAGTCCTTACCCCAAACCAGGCCCGTTTCCTGTCATTCCTCTTTCCCTTCATTTTAGGCAGGATCATTGTCTGGAGGTTAGGCAGCAGTTCCTCCATCACCAAGTTGCTCAGGATCTGTATGATCAGGAGATGAAAATGACACGTTCACACCCTGTTCTTTATCTGAAGGCTGAGCACTGCAGCACGGAGTGATGTGTGCAGGCAGTGGCTCAGCTGTCCCTCCCAGCTGCCAGGAATTACCCACAGAGGCTTTGCAGTCTCTCTGCTTAGATTTGAACTGCAACTCCTTCCTTACCTGTCCCACTCAAATGCACCAAATAAATATGCAAGACTTAATATACATCTGATTTTGGGAGTCTAGGCCTCCCTCTCCATGTTCTTATTTATAGACACTGTCTCTGGCCTGAGAAAGCTGCACCAACAGCTCAGCACAGTCCACATTCAAGATCACATCCAGGCTATACCCAGCTGCTGGCTGAGCCAATACAGAGTGCAAGAACACCCCCCAACTTTCCATTTTCATTATGCCAGGGCTTTTTCATTCATGTCCATGCTTCCAGACACTGCACCTGATGTATTACAGCTGCCAGAGCGATTGAGGCATGCACCAACACCAGCAGAGAGAAATGGCAGGAACTAGAGCAGCACAAGTAAAGAAGGGCTCTCTGACTGCAGCCCAGTGTACAACAGGGCATAAAGAGCCCCTACAGAAATACAACACACAATACCCTGCTGTAATATACCTCTAATATATCTTGAATATGCAATACACTTTTTTTGTAGTTTCATTTAAGTTAAGTACTTATAGATAATGCCACAGCAGCACTTCAGATTCAGCTCTGCTGACTCAAATATCGGTCAAAAGCAATTCACTAATTCAGGTCCTAAACTAATGGCTCCCTTAAAAAAGATATCGTGATAACCCAAAGTATCACAAATAATAAACGTGACAACAGATCAAACAGATTTAAGAGAAAGGCACAAAGGTGGGTCAGGGGACGGCTAGGTTGGCTATCAGGGAAAGGTTCTTCCCCCAGAGGGTGCTGGGGCACTGAACAGGCTCCCCAGGGAATGGGCACGGCCCCAAGGCTGCCAGAGCTCCAGGAGTGTTTGGAAAAAGCTCTCAGGGATGCACAGGGTGGGACTGTTGGGGGGTCTGTGCAGGGACAGGAGCTGGACTGAATGGTCCTCATGGGTCCCTTCCAGCTCAGGATATTCTGTTATTCCATGATTTTACATTGTGAAGAATCTTGAGTTCTCTGGGACCATTTTTAGGGCATTGGTGGATCTTCCCTCAGGTGCCTGGGCTCGTGCTCCCACTCCAGCCATGCTGCAGCCCCAATGTGCGCTGACACTGCGGGGACTCGGCCACCACAAATGAGTGTCAGCAAATACATTTCTTGGCATTCTGCAGGGACTTTTACAGCAACAAATTTCAGCCTGCTTGCTCCAAACCACTCACTTAGCTTGGATATTTGCCTAAAATAATTACTATGTTTGGTCCAAGCAGGCCATGAAAACACACTATACTTACAGAATGAATTATTGCTAAGAAGATAATAGTGGAACTAGGCTGGATGTCTTCTGATTACAGCTCTCTTGAGGTGTATGGGTTATGAGTAAGTTGTTGGCAAGCAATAGGAAAAATAAAACATAAAATGAAACTAGCACTTTAATAGTTCCATAACATGAGGGAGGAGGGGAGAAGAGAAAAACCCTCATGTAACTGCTTAAATTAAAGAATTTATTATCAGATGCTAGCAGGGAACTTCAATCACTGACATGATGGCAGTGGGAAAGACACTGTTTATAGATTTTTCTGCAGATTCCACATTTTTCAGCATTTCAAAGGCAGGCTTCTTCTAGAACAATAATCTGGTTCCTTAAAACAAACCCCTCTCCTTAAAGTTTTTTCCGTTTTCCCAAAAAGAAGCTAGATTTCATCCAGGAAAACAGCCAGCAGTTGGCACTAAAGTAAACAAATAAACATTTGCTGCTGAGTGCTCAGTGTTTGGAAAAAAAATTATAAATCAGGGTGCAAAAAATGCCCTAAAAGACATGTGGAGTGATGCCAGTGGGATTGTGGGGTAATCTCAGCTACTATGAGTGCTCCAAAGCCGGGTGCCCAAGTACAGACCCAGACCCTGGGCTTAGCATTTCATTTCTGCAGAACTGAAGTACACAGATTTTTGGTGTTTAAGTGTAGCTGTTACTATGCAAGACTCTGTTTCAGAAGTTCTTATTAAAAAAGAATTATCACTCACATATGAGTAAGAGATGTCTTAAAATCTCAGGTATTTCTATCTACTAGATTTTCTTTTTTAAGAAGGCCTTTTTTGCAAAGAGAGTTTATAATCTTCACTATCCTCAGAGCTGCCATACCCAGAGCCAAAGACCCCATCAGGAATATATTCTTTTACCTCTTTTTCATTGCCAGTTATCATTTCCCATGTGCCATAGTGGCCTTTCTCCTGCCGGAAGAACTGAATGGCCTCTAAGAATGCCTCCACTTCATATGTGGTCTGTTTGCGAAAGTCTGTGGAAAACAAAAAGTGACATAAAGGATTTACCCAGAAATAATCTTTAGAAAATAACCATCCTTTTCTGATCCATTTCCCACTCCACATGCACCTAGCAGTAGTATTTTAAAATAGTTTACTAAGCCTGAATGCCTGGAGACCTTGGGCTTTCACTAAGATTTAGAAGTGCATTAACATAGGAAAGCTCATCCCTTGCCTTTACACCTGTGAGCAATGTAAGGTGGCACACAGGAAGACTCTGACAGTGTGTGCCAGGGCCAACAGTTAGGAATTCTTCCTCTTTAGTTTATGATAACGACAGGCGGCTCATTGTGGAAAGTTGTGTGCCTTGATAAATTGCTGAATCCCAAGTCAACACTCCCCAATAATGTTTTAGTTCCTTTGTTTGGTTAATAAACTGATGATCAAGATGGTTTTTCATGGATATACAACAAAACAGACCTCAACAAAGAAAGCACCGTGCTTGTACCAGTTAAGAAAAAAAACTCTGACAAGATCATGCTGATTTCTCTAAATATTTCAGGAATGTTCAATCAGAGCTCTGGAATATCTGGTTATTGTGCAAGGCTACTGCTGCCAGATGGGAGTTCTTTCCAAGAACAGTGTGGTGGCCTGGGGACACCTTGGCCTCGGGACACCTTGGCCTCAAAAGGTGAAGCAGTGTGGCTGCTTAGCAAACCTGAGTGAAAAAACCACCCCCAAACAATTCAGGGATTGGTGTCTTCACTATCAGAGCGTCAGGATTATTATCTTGTGGGAAAACAAAGCCACAAAGGCTTATTGTCCCCTCTCCAAGATTATCTACTGCAGCTTGAGCAGATGAAGTCCTGTTGTGCACTCTGAGAACAAAGGAGGGAAGAACAAGAATGTTGGTTCTCTCAAAGGGAATTATGCTGCTTTAGAAGGTACTGATACATAGAAACAATTGTGATGAGAAGAGTCAGAAGTCCTCAAGCCTTGCTTGTCAAGCAACACTTCTTTGGGCTTGTTCATGAAACTGCTCAAGAGAGAAGCTTTATAGAAGCCTTGCATAAATGCCAAGGGCAATGCAGGGATTAGAGAAATTATGGGAAACATGAAGGATTAACACCACAGTGATGCCTGAAATATCTTCTCCATGCAGTTTAACAAAAGCTACAGAAACCTACAATTAACTTCATCAGGGCTTCACCCTTGAAGCTTGAAAACAGCTGCTTGAAAACTGCATGGTTTCACATCTGCTCAGAGCCCAAATGTCAGAATTTGCCCTTTTGCCTGGCTGCAATGACTGCAGGGAGGTTTGTTAAACACACTGAGGGGCACTAAACACTCTCTCAGTGCCGCTCTCTTGACACTGTTCTTCATCTGCAGGTATTTGGAGATCCAAAGACATCACACAAATTCTCCAAGCTCATATGATGATCAAACAAAAAAAAAATCAGCCAGGTAAAATCCCAATCCTACCTTCACTGCAACCTCCAGGATTTATAGCATTTGTCATAGCAAACCACAAACCAGGGTGCTAAAATACCAGTATTAGTTGTAAGTCAGGCTGTTCAGTGCTGAGAGAACATACTCTGACGTCAGTTTTAATGACAGAATGGAGTGTTGCACCTGAGAAACTGAGGTGGAGCATTGCATTCAAAAACTTTTGTCCTCCCGAAATAAAACTCAAAGTATTTTGATAAGCAGAGGTCTTGGTTTGGCTGCAGGGACGGAAAACTGCAGCTCCCACAGCCCTCCAATCATGACTCACATGTTTTCCTTCTTCACAGCTGTGCTCCCTCCTAAACCAAAGGGACAACAGACTATCCAAGAGGCTGGATCTTGGCTGCTGAGATGGTGATGCACCAGTGCTGACAAGAGTCTGCCCTCTAAGATCATCAAGTTTTAAATCCATGCTCAAGGGAGTATTCTCTCTCTCTTTTGACTGTCCCCAAGCCCGTACTGCAGTGGGAAGAAGCTGCTAAAAATCCAAGAGTGATTCATTTGAATAGCTCATGGGAAAAACATCGAGCTGTAAGTGCCATAAAATCCCAATCACACATTCTTTCCTATGCCAGTAAACACAGGACGCAAACACAATCATGGCAGTCTTGCTACAAAAACAGCTCCAAGCAGAAAGGAAGCTTCAAGGCTGCTATAACTGCTTAATTTAGGCAATTTCATTCTCACTTTCCATAGGAGGAAAAGATTGCCTCAGTGATAAAGCTTTGAACAAGTAGATCCATCCAGTGTCAGGCTGTGCAGAAGCTGCTGGCGAGGCACACGAGAGAGAACCACATTCATGGACAGGGCTCAAGAAAAGGGAATTGTGCCCAGCTGAAAGGAGCTGCCATACACATCCTGCACAACTTCAGCAGGGCAGAGCCAGGGTTCTGCCCATCCCATCCAACCGTCCATGGAAAGGCTGGAGGAGGGCGGTGGCTTGGCAGCCACAGCAAGGCCAGGGAAACAACGGCTCAGCTGTTGGGGGAGCCCCGCTCGCGTGTGAGGGAGCAGCTGGGCCGTGGGCCATGGCAGCAGAGCTGCAGCTGCAAACGGGGCAGGTGGCAAAGCCTAGCGGTGCCAGAGACGAGTGTTCATCAGGGGAAAGCACAACAGGTGCTCCCCTCTCCTGAAGCCCTCACAGGGCCCTTCCCCTCAGCAATCCTGGCACCTGTCCTGAGTGATCCATGTGTCCTGCTGGTTGTAGGGAGAGGAGCAGTTTAGGGCAGCTTGGTGCAGTGCCAGCTGCAGTATTCCTTACCCAAATCCCACACAAAGCTAGGAAGGCTACTGAGTGTCCTCCAGCAAAAGGCCTGTGAGGCTTTACAGGTACCCAGACTGGTACTGTGTGCTTAATCCAGGATGCCTTGCACTCGGAAAATCACCCAAGCACCTTCTCCAGCTGCTAATGAACCTAACATCCCTTATGTGTGGAGATTAAAACAAAATTCTGTTTGTTCTGTTTAATTTTTAAAAAAGAAAACCTACCTAGAGACTCTACATATCCAAGCATAGAGTCCAATTTCAATAACAGATATTGTTAACCACAGATTCCTTTTATAAATGCAAGAGTAACTGCTATAAAGCTCCCTTTGACTTTGGGAGACAGAAGGACAATTGGAAGAACCATGATTTTATAAATCTCCCCAAACTTGCACATGTCTCAATGGCATGGCTCAGTTTGTTCAGGACTGCAGAAGGCTTTCTGCAAGGAAGGAGCTTCCCTGCAGTGAATAATTTCTCTTTTAAAAAAATCATTATGTCAAACCTTAACTCATCAAAATGATACCCAGGAGGACCAGTACTGGACACCTTCTGAGAGCACCTGCACCTGGTGCAGAAGAGTCAACTTAGAGGGTCCTGTTCCCAGTCTCAGCTGTCTCCCATGCTTGGGCTGCCCTGGGACTGGCAGTCTCCTAATGGGGTGTCCTGGGCTATGAGCTGCTCCTTCTGTCCCTTGGCAGGTGAATGTTGGGGAGTGATGAGCAAATCTTCATTTCCAAGGTCCTGTGTGCTCTCCCAGCCCTGTCCATGGCAGGACAGCTGCACCCTTGGAGATGGGCTAAAGCCCCTCAGGAAAGGCATTTGTGACTCACCAACACTTCCCATGTGTCCAACGACAGCGGCAGGAATTAACTGCCCTCATGGATTTGGTCTCGTCCACAGCCACAGATCAACTGGTCTTACACCAGTCAGAACACTGAAGAGCTCTGTGCAAGAACTTCTATAGATGGGCCTCGTTACCAGAGAGCCTGAGTGTTCCAGCTGCCTCTGGCTCAAACTGTATTTCCAGCAAATCCAGATAATATGAAATCTGCATTTCAACATTCCAGTTCAAACTGTGCATCTGTCTGTACTGCACACCGCTGCCTTGGAGCTGCTGGTGAGGAGATTTAATCACTCAGATGATGGTTTTTCTTAATTACAAGCAAAGAAGATGCCTTTATAACATTAACATAGCTGTTAAAAAGTGATTATTTCAACATCCCATTTAAACTGCACATCCCTCTGAACAATAACTGTCACTAATGGCACTTGGGGACATGGTTTAGTGGTGAATACAGCTGGGTTAATGGTTGGACTCACCTGCAATCCAGTAACAGTGAAGGGGTCTATTGACTGTGGATAAAGTGCCTTACCAAAGTGAGCTCCAGCACGAAGAATAACCTCAGCCTTTTGGCTGACATTTCACACAAGGCTGAGGCCCAAAGACATAGCTGAACAAGTGTTAAACCAGAATCCAGAAGTCTGAGCTCATGGACCACGGGTTTTAATTAAAGAAATGCTGACTCTGACAAAACGCCCTTCATCTGACCACCAAAACTCAGGAGCAATCCACCCTGGCTTCATCTGCCTCCTGCAGCATCCCAGCCATATTCTGCACACAGGGAATATAATAGATATGATCCTGGAATTCTTCCTGCAGGTAACTAATTGATATTAAAGCAACACGGCACCCAGTGATGGCTGTTTTTGTAGGAGATGGTCATGTCAGGGCCCACAGGCCTTGCCGGGCTCAGGCCCACTAGCCTCAGGAACTGCACCTCTCTCAAATGTCTCTTCCCAACACAAGGCATTCACAACTGATCCAAAAAACTCATGACTTTTTAGTTCCTTCCTACAAGACAGCAGGGTCCACAAATATCCCCTCAAATCATTCAAAGCCACAGGCTTTGGACAAAGAGTGGAGAAGGCAGGAGAACAATCACTGGAAGGAGATGAAGATGACCAAGACGTCCAGTCTGGTGGCCTTTCACTGAGGAGAAGAATGTCACATACTATTAATTTAATTTTAATTTTATTTACTATAAATGAGTAAAAACTGCCTTTGATTTTAGGTGATCTCACAATATTATTTCCTTGCTTCCTCATCTATTTGATGGAGAGCTGGCTTTGGTGAAGGCAGTGCTAAACCATCTCTCATAACTCCTTCTTGTTGGTCACTTCATAGATCCTTTTCCTGAGACACAAAACATCTCAGTATAGGTATTGGTGCAGAGCCTTCCTTCTTGTGATATTACAAATAGATAGTAGGAGGCAGATAAAGAAATTTTTGGAATTTGAAGTGCAGTCTCAAAAGCTGGTGCTTCCACCCCTTCTTATTTCCACTAGACACTCCTGCCCTCAAGAGAATAGATTTCATGCTAAGAAATGCAAATGACATTTTCCCAATTTTCTCATCCTTCCAAGTCATTCCCTTCTCACCCTGTTATCTATTTCTTTTGAATATATTTAGACTTGCTTTTCCCCTGCTTTCCACTATACACACTCTGTAATTTAAAAAATAATCAATTTCTAACTGATTTTGTTTTTAAATTCCCTCTTTTAAAACAAAAGCTGGTAAAAAAAAAAAAAAGAAAATACCCAACTAAAGAGACAGGATAGTGCCAACTCTTGTACTGGCACTTCAAAAATAGTGCTCCCACTCTGCCAGCCCCCAACGATTTGGGGTGGGGGCAGCTGGAGACCATCAGGGAACAAGAGACATTCCTGCAGGGAAGGAATCACTCTACCAACCTTCCAGCACCACAATTAGGGGATGCCCTTCAAATAAAAATAAATGAGCATGATAAAAAATTATTTCCCTTTCTAAGAGCTCATGTGAGCTCCAGCACATTTTAAGAGCTGCTGCTTTTTAGATACCACAGACAGCTGGTAAAAAGGCCATGGCCATCAACTCCAACAAAATTAAACTGTGGAAATTTCTGTCTCCAAAAAATAAGCAGTGGTCCCAACCCACCAGGGACGGCAAGTAAGGAAAGGAACATGCTTTGAATGTGAGGAGATGAGGAAAATTCAGGAACTGCACCTCAGGAAAAGGGAAGTTACCTGGGGCTTGGGACATGGCTCAAGCACAGCTGAAAATGACCCTCTGAATAAAAGAACACACATTTTACCCTCATAAAATGCTGTCCTGTGTTGTTAGCATCCAAACTGAGAACAAAGTGAAAAATACATGGTGCTCTGGGCCCGAGGGGCATCATCCTCCCAGCTCTGAGGATTTCCTGCGAGCAGTGTGCTGTTACATTATCCACAGAGCATGTGGTGTGAAGCTGCTAACCACCAACAGAAGCTAGATGAGGTCACTTCCAAACATGATACAGCCCTGTAAGAATACACTGTATTTATAGCAAATAGAGTTTTGCAGCCTAAGTTCCCTCCATGACCACCGAACCAACCCTGAACAGGGTTAGCTGGTTATCAGCACACACCACCCAGATTAAAGCTGTTCAAAGCAGCACTAGACAGGGCACAAGGAACCTCCTCCAGAGGGACCAGCAGCTGTGGGTTTCATAGTCTAAAAAATTAATGAACACTGCATAAACACACACAAAGAATCACAGTGTCACTTATTTCTGACATTTTCCAAGTGCTTTCCAAATCAGCTACTATATTTCTGGAGCAGGTGGGAATTTGGAGAAGAAAAGGCTCTAGGGTGACTTTAATGTGGCCTTTCAGTACCTACAGGGGCTCCAAGAGAGCTGGAGAGGGCCTCTGGACAAGGGATGGAGTGACAGGCCAAGGGGGAATGGCTTCCCACTGCCAGAGGACAGGGTTCGATGGGATATTGGGAAGAAATTCTTCCCTGTGAGGGTGGTGAGGCCCTGGCCTAGGGTGCTCAGAGAAGTTGTGGCTGCCCCATCCCTGGAAGTGTCCAAAGCCAGGCTGGACAGGGCTTGGAGCAACCTGGGATAGTGGAAGGTGTCCCTGCCTGTGGTAGGAGGTTCCTTCCCACTCAAACCATTCCATGATTCTGTGATTCTGTGATTTCTCTGCTGCAGAACTTAGAAGCTGGAGCCTGAACATCACCTACTCTGCCCAAATGAGTCTTCACAGCTCCTAAAACAGGTTGAGGTAGTGGCTCAGGGCAGTGGCTCCCCTGCGCCACCCCACGCTTGGTAGTATGTAAGAAGAAGACAATCGGACAAAGGTGAGAGGGGTAGGAAGAATGTAATGGCAATTATGATTTTAGCACATTTATCATCTTGATGTTTCAGAATCAAGGTCACTCCTACAGACTGAAAATCCTCACCACAGTGTAGGAAACCAGGCTGGCAGGAAAGGCAGAAGCCATGCTAACTGAATGAACTCATGGTGTAGAGCAAAAACATCCTAGAAAGAGGAGAAATAATCTTATTTCAAGCAAAATATTCTAAATTATACAAAAATTTTCTATATTGTGTCCTAAAAGTTTTAGTGAGTTTTTTTTAATACCCCACAAGCCTCATCAAAGGCATTTCTAGTGAAATGGCTTTGTCTGTTATGACAATATTAATATTCCTATGGATGTTTACACATCAGTTTGAAAAGTCTATTTGCAACTTGCATCTGGTGAAAGAACAGCCACGGTCTCAGCCACTCATGAGGATCACAGGAGGTCTTATCTTATTAACTAAAAAGGGATTTAACTAACCCAAGTACAGCAGCTGCTTGAAAGGAGCCAAGACACAAGTCTTGGTAGATGAAGGGCTAAATATTGTCTCCATTTGTATTTTTTCCCACCCCAAATTACCACATAAACCTTCCAAAAGGCCTCACTTTCATCCCAGTGCACAAGGACATTTTTCTTTAATGTCAAAAAAAGCAATTTCCTCCTCAGTTCTCCTTTAATTGCTCCTTCCATATCCATTGGAAACAGACAAGAAAATCCTTCCCTTCATCTCCCTCTCCGGGGAAGAAAGGCCACCCTGTTTGTGGCATGAAGACTCAGAAACTCTTCCAAAGTGATATCTGGACTCCTGACAGCTGCTCTGCTCTGTATATACAGATATATAGACACATTCATCCCTCAGCTTAAGGATTTCATGTCAGCTTCTCAACCTTTACCAGTGCTCCTGGAATTATTCTGAATTCTAGTCCAGGAGTTGGAAAGTCCTATATAGGTACTATAGACATGTAACATAGGAAAGTTAGAAATAACTGTGAGGAAAAACAACTGTCAGATAAATTCAGAGCTGAAAAAGGAAATGCAGACACTGATAATGGCAACCCTAAAAGTCAGAGATGGAGGAAAAAACTCTGCCCTGCACGAGCTTAAAATTACATTTTGTCTTTCTCTCTTGCCTAATGTATTTCTTTATTGTAGTTCTTTAACATATTTATTGCTCAAAATAATTTTTGTTGTCATTTCTGTTGAAATTGGAGATGACAGAATATGGTTTTGAAAGTCCCTCAGCTTCCTGTGTCAGGAGGGTGATTGTCAAGATGTGGTTGTGAAATCAAACCAGACGAAAAAAAATAAAATCATGAAGTGAAACTCTGTGTCTCCCAGAATGAGCTAGTTGTCATTTCCTTCCCATTATGCAGACTTCCCTCTATCCCACCACCAAGTGGTCAGGGTTCTCCACTTCCAACAGCAAATACTGAGTGAAACTCATACAGGAAGCAAGAAGACCTCCTAAAAAACCAAATAATTCAAGAAGCACTCAGAAGAAACTTCAGTCTGATTTTCAAGGCATACAAACATAAAGGATTAAAACCTGGGGAGTAGCTAATATTAGAGCCCCGTGAACATTTTGAGCCTTTCCCTCACTGTTGCCATTGTGGAACTGATAGAATATCCCCACTGGGGGCTAGGTGGCCATTGCAGCAGCAGATTTCCCCCAAATCTGAGGTGTGCACTTCTCATTTCACTAAGGAAAGCAAGATGGAACCAGGTAAGTCCAGGTTGTGGATCAAAGTGGATCATGGAGATAAGGCAAACCAAAGAATCCCATGGTGCCACCCCCATCCAACCTGGCAGGAGCACCTTAGGAAATCGGAGGAAAATGCTAAACCACTTCCTCCACTCTCCACGTAAACTCAAGCACAGCTTCTTCAAAAAGCTGCAGAGTTTTAAAAATCCTGCACTGCTGGAGGTCTGACCTGCAGAGGCACTTGGGAAGAACAGGCTCCTTGGAAGCAGCAGAGAACAGTCAGCAGCCCCCTCCACGGCCTCCCTGCACCTGCCAGGCTGTTGGGGTTCCTCTGCTGCTCCCTGGGTACTTGTCGTCTCACTAATTAGCCCTAATCACATCACCTCACAAATTAAAACCCAAAAAGCATTTGATCTTCATGTTCCATTGCTGGTGAAGGAGATCACTGTCTCCTCAAACCACCAAGCCCTCATCAATGAGTCTGAAGGGCAAAGACAAGAGGAAAGTCAAGAGGGGAAGCACACAACAACCCACGCTCCAAACATCTGAATGCCATTTCCCAGTGGTGCTCACTAAATCCTAATGCTTTTGCTCTGCCCAGAAATTCCAGAAACACAGGCTGGGCTGGGTATTCATATCAGAGGGACTCTGGGGACAGGAAACAGCTGAATGCCAGGGCAGCTCCCAGCGCTGATTCACTCCAGCTTTCTGTGTTTAACTCTGCTTCCTGGGAGAAAGAAAACACACTGTAGCATGAACTCCTCCAAGTCCTTGGCTAAAGCCCAGTGCAATACATTCCTTTCCAGGAGTGGCAGATCACAGCAAGGACGGAAAGGCTACTTCTGATCAGACATGACATTAGTCTTTGTCCTGCACTTGACAAATCTGCCCTGGCAAACAGGAACTCAGCACTTTGGGAAGAGGAGGAATGAGTATTGCCTTGGTCCATGCTCCTTATATCACTAAATTATATTTCACAATCAAACATAAAGGATTTTTCCCAATTCTTTTCTCTTTTCAACTATTTTTTAATAAAAGAGCACAGTCAAATTTTCCGCCACAATCTTACTACCCAGTTTTGCTGCACATAGCTGTAACTTTGTCAGATTGCTCAGACACCTGTTTTTGTCAGCAGAAGTGTTTGCAAAAAGGAATTTAAAAAGTATTAATAAACTAATATTTTTCAGTGATGTGCAAATGAATATGAATCAATATGAAGCCCTTGGGAAAAAAATTCTCTCCAAGGGCAGAGTTCAGGTTACTGAGGTGCTTATCAGTGATCATTTTTCCACTTGCAGCACCTAGGTCTCCAGGGCATAACATAACTCCAAGAAATCCACGTAAAAGGGGCTCCTGCTTCCCTGATAGCTGTTAAAATCCTTTTCCTGGTGCAACAGTAGATTCTAATCCAGACTGTCTTTATCTGCTTCTCACCCTGTCGGGCAGAAGTAAGGATGAGCCTTGAGGCATTGTCTGTTAGATAAAAACTGGACCACCGGAAAAGCCGAGAGGGATAAATCCTGAAAGAGATGGATAAATGAGCAAGAGCTGAGCCATATGAAATATAATGAAGTGCAGACTCATAGGCTTTGGAGATGGAAAAGACCTCTTAGGTCATCTAAACCCAGCTTCTGCCAGTTCAGGATTGGCCCCTAGAGTGATGTGCTGAACTTTAATAAAAAACCCGGCTGCCAAAAGCTTTGTCAAACCCATTAGACTTGTTCCAGGAGAGAAACGAAAATCCCCAAACATCATGAACAGGCTTCAAGACATGGAGTGCCAGGAAAACTTGATTGTGTCCACATGTCCTTACCAAACCTCAGTGAGGAGCCATGTCCAGAGTGTCAGGGCGGTGTACACCACCTGGATAGCATTGGGAATGGGGACTGTACACCACCTCGACAGCATTGGGGATTGTACACCACCTGGATAGCATTGGGAATGGGGACTGTACACCACCTCGACAGCATTGGGGATTGTACACCACCTGGATAGCATTGGGAATGGGGACTGTACACCACCTCGACAGCATTGGGACCAGGAATGGGGACTGTGCACCACCTGGATAGCATGGGGATCAGGAGTCCCACAGGTCTTGTGAAGAAGGCCTCTGAAACCAACCAGCCCTGAGCACCACACAAGTAACTGCACATCTTAGGAAACTGCCTAGAAATGCAGTCGTGTGTGTTTTCCTCATGGGAATGGAGTCCTAAAGGAAACCAGGAATGCCTTTGGCAGTGGAGACAAGGGAAAACTGATGGCAGTCAAGAATGATCCAGGGAGGACAGCAGGAGAAAGCTGTCTGAGGGCAATGGGATGAAGCTGATGACCAGGAAACTAAAGCGACAGCTAAAAAAACATTCACCGGGAGCCACTTAAATAAAACGGACAGTTCACACCCTGCACTTACAAGCCTGAGCTTCAGACTCAAGTAGCTGAGATTGCTGGAGAAGTTGCTGAGTGTTCCCATCTCCCACCAAGGGCAGCAGGAGCAGATGGGACTCCAAAGTGACACTAAAGGCATAGAAGACCCTGGAGATGAGTGGGAAACTGAGGGCATCTTTGCGGGAAAAAAGTTATCTGAAAATCAGGAAAGCATTTCTTTTTCTGAAGGATCCAACTCATAAATGGTCTTCCAATTTCATGGGAGCAAAGTTGTTTTTATAACCCTAGCAAGTCACAAACTGGGGTTTTTTTTTAAGTTTTCTAGTCTAACCTACTCAGAAAGTGACATTTATAATTTATCTTTGTGCAGACAATCAATACTGTGTCCTACACACCATTCATGGACCAGTTACAAGGCTTAACCACGGCTGGGGCTTGAGCTGCCATTGAAACACCTGCAGAAAGCCCAAATGTTTGATCAGCCATGATGTGTGTGTAACAACACAGGAATGTACTGGGGGACTACACTCCCTCCATGTTGTACACACCTGGTCTCCTGTATGGCACAGGGTGGGATACTTGGGATTGTCTGTACAGGGCCACAAGTTGGACTCCATGATCCTTGTGGGACCCTTCCAGTTCAGGATATTCCATGATTCCTGACTCACTAGCTGTGATGCATTAGCCAGCTTGCAAATGCAGGTGAGGGTTTGCTGTGCTTTAGTAATAAACACCTCTTAGGGATTTTGTATCATTACACAACTTCCAAAGCAATTCCCATGTTTTCTACCCAAGCTCACCCCCACTGCACCCCAAACCCCACCTAACTGTGCTCCCAGCACAGCAAGCAGCAGGGCTGTGTTGATTCATTCCTCGGGCTGCTGAAGCCAAGCGCCTTTCATGAATGATGTCTGTTTTCCCGCAGCTGTTCCAGCATTCCCAGGTGGGTGACACTGTCCCAGGCTGAGCCCTTCCTGCACTCACCGTGGTTGGGATGTC